>JAOUQZ010000004.1:4680666-4696377 GCA_028564935.1 Neosilurus hyrtlii
GTGTGTGTGTGTGTGTGTGTGTGTGTGTGTGTGTGTGTGTGTGTGTGTGTGTGTGTGTGTGTGTGTGTGTTTGCAGAGAGAGCTCTAGAGTCTGAGAAGATCCTCCTCACTGAGCCTGTACCAGAACTGGGCCAGATGGAGTACCAGCTGCTAAAGTTCTTTATCCTGCTGTGAGTTTGGCTCGTTTTCTCCTCGTCCTTATGTCCGCTCAGGATGATCACCCGCTTCATCATCCATTTTAACAGATAGAGAGCACGTCCCGAATCTCTAATCACATATTATCTCAGAGGAGGCTGTGTAGTCTTGTAAACAAATGGGTTTTTTTATTGTTGAACTTTTTACAAACTGCCAGATTGTGTGAAATTCCTTTTAAGAGATTTTTAAAAGCCTCAGTGGAACATTTATAGATTTGAATCACTTAAAGTGACAAATTGTCATTCGTGAATTCTGTCAGTAGTAATATAATAGAATATAATCTGGTAATCTGACAGAGGATACTGTCGAAAATATTTTCACCTTGACGCAGTGACATCATGAAACCTCCTTTATATTCAAACTCGGTGGATCTCAAATGTCTTCAGGGATTTGTGCACTAGTTAAAAGAAGAAACAAGTGCTGTATCTCAATTCACATACTTACGTACTTGTTATTTAGTTCACACTGTGACATCCTGGGTGTTTTACTCAAAACTCTAAAAATGATAACTATTATTTTGAGTGTGCAATGCTGCTCACTTCTCGCCCTCCACGTTCATGGTCTGGCCGATGTACAGAAGGGGCGGGTCTTTAACAAGCAATGAAAATTATAAGACAATTCAAAGAGGAGAGCAAAACTCTCAGTGTGTCCAGTCAAATAGTGTGATGTCACTTCCAGTGAGTTAAATAAGGCCATTTCCTGGAAAGACTTTTATCTTTGTCCAGAGTGTTCACCGGTTTGAGCATCGGTGCATATAGCCATCCTCGGCCAGGAGCTCATGAGAGCTAAATAATAGTAGCCAATCATTGGTGTCTGTAAGCTTATGGCATGCAAGGAGGTGGTTAGCACTTACTACCAAGCGTGTTGCACTTGCAGCACTTGACTTGACACTACTCTGTCAAAATAGTGTATGTAGTGTACTGTATACTAACACAAACAACTAAATTGAGACTTGAGCTGTGTCTCTTTCCACGTCCATTAGTATACTCTGATGTCTTATACTATAATAGACTTTTTTCTGAAATGTTTAATCCAGCCTGTCACTGTATAAATAAACTGTGGGAGGGGAATCAGTATGTTCAAATCATTTTGTCTGGAACGAATGAATGTATGCAACTCTGTATCCAATATAACTATGTATACATATATACATGCAGAATTATCCTCCTCATCCTGTCCTCATGTTACCTGGCGTTTCGTGTATGCAGTCTGGAGCAGCAGCTCTCATTCCTCAGCAGCAAAGCAGCGCTCCCCCTGCAGGAGAGGTGAGACACTCCTCCTTGTGGTTATGTTTTTGTACACGCAGAGCACAACAGACACTGACAAAACTGATATACCCAGATGTACAGTATTTAAAGCCTGTTACTATAGAAACATTGACGTGTAAGAAGGGCCACATGACGTTGATAGCAGTCCTGTGATACAGTTACAGCTGTCACTGGTAGCAGAGCTGCTGTTAGAGAAAATGAATCAGCACCCTTTGAATAATCAGTTAAGAATTTAGCAGCATTTTGTATAAAACAGGAAGTGATATTAAGATGCATATCGGATACCGAAGCTGAGGTGGATGCCACATCCACTGAGTCTGAGGCACATCATTGTTCAGTAGAATACTAAATTTCAAATTCAAATTTATTTGTCACATAAAAAAATCATACACAGTACAATATGTAATGAAATGTTTAGTACGACTGTCCTAAAATGTGAAGAATAAGCTATCAATAAGCTACACAAGAACATCAAAAGAAAACTAAACCATAAACTAAAAAGTTTATTTTTACATATTTTATCCATTACAGAAGCAGGTCTGGTGAGCTTTGTGTGCTCCAAGCAGACCTAAGTGCTGTGTAGATAACCAGGTGTTTTAAAACAGTCAATCAGAGTTTCAGTATTTACACAGTGACCCAAATAAACCCTTCATTTCAAAGGTAAATTTTAAAAAAATTGTTTAAGTTATCATTTGCTCAAATGAAACTTAATTTAATACAGTTTTATACATCCAAATAGTGGCCGTCATTGTCTATACACACATGGAAGCGATTTCTGAAGGAAGCCATGGTTCATGTCAGGTATAATATATGAGTAATATACGGAGTATACTCTCATGATTTAACGGAGCCCCCGGAAAAAATCACAAAGGACAAGGTTACCTTTGAAATGGGTTTTATTTATTTTTTTTGCGTTACCCTGTACTACACGGCAAATACAAAAAGTAAATAAGTGAACCATTTAAACTTCATGGAAACACAAGAAGAACAAATAAAACATGGTTTTCATGGTTTCTTTTTCTATTTTAAAGCATGATTATGATAACACCGTCTGCTCCAGATGACCGTAACAAACTTTGAGTGTCCTTCATTTTGATTTCAAGTGTTGTTTACTCGGTACAATGTTTCCTAATCTCCAGATAGCAGACCAATCAGTTTGTGCTGATGATGTTGGGACAGCACTGACCTGAATACGATGGAGGCCACATTTTTTTATCACTGCAGTTAAATGAAGACGTTGGTGTGTTTTGCATAGATTGATTGAACAAAGCCGGGATGCATCACTGCTGGTTTTTCAGTGCTGCTCGATAGAGGAAGAAATGAACCGCAGGTAACATAATGAGCACTTAGGAGCATGTCCGTCTGCAGTTGGAGAAAATACAGCTGAAAGATTTTGCAGGAATATTGATTGTACATACAAGATTTTTCTTGTGCTCTTAATTTCCAAGCGAGTGGCGTTCCTGCTTTGACCTCTTAAGCACACAGTTTGATGAGGGAGAGCAGGTCATTCAGCGGAGAATGCTAATTCAGCTGTGTTTCACTGCTTATCACGACTGCTGTCAGAAGTCATTAAGGAATTTCACAGATAAGAATATAGGAAGAGCTAAAGGTTGAAACACACAACTAGTGTTTTAATTATGCAAATATGACTTACACGCTCTAACTCATTAAAATTCCAGGACTTATCATGTTCTCCAGATTTCATTTTTGTATTTGTGCACATTTTCGACAGTCTCACTTTTATTGCTACTGAATAACTCCTTCTGAATGACGTGTTACAGGAGTTTTTACTAGATAAAAAACTGGATGCATTTATTTTCTTAAGCTGTAGCCTATTTCTGTTGCACTCAGAGTATATATTATACTCTGCACATGAACGCAAATTCTATATTTATGAATTTGATACTGAAGAAGACCATAATGTGAAGCTGGATCACCTGACCAAGTCAGTGCTTTATATATTTACAGGTTATAATGGAAGCAAGAAAAATTTCTAATGCAACTTCCTCCTGCACTATTAACTGTTTTGCAGGAAATATAACCCCATTTATTTGTTTATTAGTAATTACTGAACCTGCACATTGAATGTAAACTGTGAATGCAAATATATAATATATTATTATTACTATTATTATTATTTTGTTGTTGTTATCTCTAGACTGTAATGTAATAAAGGGTTTTTTCAAAATAAAAATATTTTACTATTTTCCAAGTCATAACTTGGCCCCAGCTTTAACATCCCTGCTGCTCTCACTAGTAAAAGTTGCTAATGTTTCTGCACATGTACAAATGAATATAGTGTATTTATTTATAAGGAGAAAAGCCATGCTTTTTAAATAAAATAGTTAAAGCAGGATTTCACTTAAATACTTAAACCTCACCTTTGTGAACTGTAAAGTAGGATGCAAAGCAGTGTTTGACTGATATGAACACATTTTCATTAAAACTGATATTTTTCAAATACCTTCGTGTCTTTTTCTCTGATGTCAACTTTAATAAAGAAGTGTAACCTGCTGTTCAGATCTGATCAGAAATGAATGACACTATAGATTGAAATGGACTGTAATTAGTTCATAGAGCAATATTAGCTTTAAATGTCATTTATTACCTCTGCCAAGGAAGTTTGTGAGGTCTGTTTGTTTGTGTGCTTGTTAGCAAGATTACCCAAAAAGTCATGTATGGATTTTCATGGATTTCTGCCAGAGGTGGGGCTTTAAAAAGGGAATACTCCATCAAATTTCAAGGCAATCTGGAATAAATTGTGGATCCATGACTTTTTTTAACAATTCTTTTACATTGTGAGATAAGGTTGTTGTTTTTTTGTTTGTTTTTTGGGGTTTTTTTTTTTGGAAGTGTGGTATTACAGCAGGACCAGCAGATAGCGCTGTGTACTTTATTTTATTTATTTATTTGTTTGTTTTTTACTTTTTTTTTTTTCCAGCTCGGTAGAGGTCTGTGTTCTCAAAGTGCTCTAATATTTATCTGTGGCATTCATTTAGATGCTCATGATTACTTTCTAATGAATGTATTTTTAATACATAAATTTATATATATAAATTTCTTTTTGAATGATTCAGTTTGGTGAATTACAACATTTCACTGTTTGCTTTATATATAGCAACCCATTCATTATCACAAAATAAACCCCAACAGGAGAAGCAGGACCAACTAAAAAGTTTTTACTGATTTTTAAATGATTTCTTTTCTAATGATGAGCTCCTCGGTCTGTAAGAGTATAAATATAGCTAAATACCGTAATTTACAATTCACAATCCAGTATTGAAATGAGCCATGCAATATGTTAATGATAATGTACAGCAAACCAGTCATTATTTGCAAAATACAGAATAATTGAAACCCCAATGTGTATCAAAGAGGTCTTGAATCACTCTGAAGGGTTTTATTTTTCAATAATGGCCAGCTTACTGTACAATATGCTATATAATACGTCTTACATAGCATACAACAGAATGTGCAGTTATATAAATATACTCCACATTTTATCATTTTGTTGTATAACAGTTTTTTTGGAGTGTAATATCCTATTTACACCACAGCCATTTGCTAATAATTATAATAAACATGTTGTGAATTTTAACAGCCAGTAGTTTGCTGGGGGAAGTAGAGACATCTTGACCAGCTCGCCAGACCATCGCAGGGCAATACACACACATCCATTCACACCCACACCTAGGGTCAACTTGGAACAGCCATTTAGCCTAATGTGCATGTCTTAGGACTGTGGGAGGAAACCAGTATCTCATGTAAACCCACGCAAGCACAAAGAGAACATGCAAACTCCTCACAGCAATGCCCGAGCCTGGGAATCAAAACCAGGACCTTGTTGCTGTGAGACGGACATGCTAACCACTACTCCACTGTACCGTCCCCTACATTGGCCACATAAGTGAATCATAGAACAATGAAAGAAAGTGAACTGGTTTGATGAATCACATTTGCATTGATTTGTAGGAAAACGATGGAACAAGATGGAGTATGCGAAGACAGCAAGCAAGTGGAAGCAGTGCAGAAGTAAAGGATTTGCTGCAAACTGCTTGGTATCACATACCACAGCACACCCTCAGCTTCAATGTTGAATGTAATGTTGTTTTTTTAAACTCACTTTTAAGTTGAATTAAGTAAACATTTTTCTGTGAGACACACAGTGGGTATAGAAAATTACTTCAAAATATTTGTATCGTGTTGCTTTAAAGCCTGAAATGAAGACAGAAAATATATTTTTCCCACTGACTAACAGTGTAAGTAATAAAAGCAAACTGAAAGATATTATAGGAACATTTCAGAACTAAAACAGAATAATTTAATTGATTATAAAGAAAATCAATCCCCCCCCCGCCATAAACTCAGTAAGGTGTAACTAATCACCGGCTTACCTGCACACCAAGCTAACTGGCTTCCGCCTGTGATCAATTGTAATCAATCAAACATATAGTTTTCAAACCAAAGATCATCATACCTACCGTAAAGCAGGCAGAGTTGTTCAGCACATCCCACAGAGGTGGTAGCATCTTGTTGTGGGGGTGTTTCTCTGCAGCAAGGGCTAGGGCACTTCCTTCTCAAAATAGAAGGGAAAAATGGATGTGGCAAAATACTGTCCAATTCTTTAAAAATTCATAAGGTACAGCGACTGGTTGGGATCGTTTAAGCTCACTGAAAAAACCTTACTGATTCTGTCTCTTAGATTGACTGTGGCAATTATATCTTAATTATATAATTAAGATATAATTAATTAATTATAGTGTGGGTGTGTGGGTGTGAGAGTGAGAGAGAGAAAAAGAGAGAGAGTCTTTCTTTCAGACTGCACAGCAACAAATGTGAATATTTTGAAGGGGGCTGATTCTATGATCTCAGATTCTATACCCACTGTAGTGGGCTCCTATAGTATCTCTGTAACATCTTGTATGATCATAAGGTGTGTGTGTGTGTAAGAGAGAGTGAGAGAGAGAGTTGTCTGAGATCCAAAGGTCTCTGAAGCTGGTGGTGCTATAAAACAATTGATTATGTATATTTAACTTGCTGCACATATGGAGCCTGATTTGCTGTTTCCCTGACCACTGTTTTCTGTCTCATGCAGTGCAGATGAAGGATCAATGCTTGCACCCCCACAGGCCTCATGTGGCTTAATAGACTTCAGTGACTCTGGATGAATTATTCATGATTCCTGGTCAGGCTTCTGAAGGAGCTTAAGCTCCAGCAAACATCTCAGAAATGTTGATGTGTTCCTTCCTGATGTTTCATGCTGAGTTGTTGTCAAGTTAGTAATACCAGACCAAAATGATCTCTCATCCTGTGTTATTTGATCTCTTTGTAGTTACTGTATGAAAGCGGCACAGATTGCAACTGAGGCCTTACTATGTGGACTTTACATGTTCTACCAATGTTTGTGTGAGTTTCCTCTGGGGTTCTCCAGAACTACTCCAGTACTACTCTAAACTGCCCATGGGTGTGAACCAGAGTGTGAGTAGTTGTTCATCTCTCTGTTAGCCCTGTGATAATCTGGTGACCTGTTCGGGCTGTACCCCACCTCATGGGGTTGAGATTGGCTCCAGCTTCCCCTGAAGTAGTATAGATAATAGATGGATAATAATAACAACGGGTCGCTCACTGGTTAAAGCTTTGACTGTATGATTTGCTATAAATGTAAATGTTATGAGTGCAGTACTGCTAGTAGTAGCAGCAGTATTAGAAGTACTACACACTCCATTTTCCAGGAATGATCCCAACACAAAGATGTATTATGTCTGCAGTTCCGCTCCTAGACAGCAAGAGGAGACAAACACCATCCCATCAGTCTACTATCTAATATTATATCTCTTGAAGGAAACCACCACCATGAAACCTACCAAATATTATTCGATTGTTTTATAGTTAGGGTGCAGTGGTGGCCCAGTGGTAGGGTGCTGGATTGCTCATCCCAAGGTAGGGGGTTCACTATCGACGGGATGTCACTGCTGTCCCCCTACTGCTGCTAACTGGGATATCAAAGGCCGGCCATGTCATTGTCTATGGTGAGAGGCATGTAAAAGAACCATTGCTGATTTTTGTAAACAGTAGGCTGCATAGCTCTCAGCGTGTTTCTGCCCTGCGATGGCCTGGCAAGCTGTCCAGGGTGAACTCTGCCCTCACCCAGAGTCGGCTGAGATGGGAACCAGCCTCCTCGCGACCCTAATTAGGAATTAGCGGTTCAGAAAATGATTTATGATTATTGTTGATAATGTATTTTTTATATCCCTTTAAAAATGTGCTGGTCTTCTGCCCCTCTGACATCACAAGAAGACATTGCCATTGCTAGTGCAATTATAACATGAGGAAAAATTGCACCATTCTCAAACATAAGTAATAATGGTCAGATTGTTGCTGTTAGCTCATTAAAACAAAAGCACATAGCCCCCTAAATCCAATAAAATGTAAGTCGTTAATGTAAACGCTGGACTCAAAGTTTTAGAACCTGCGTCAGAGTGGCACTGAGTTACACCAGAGACTTGGCACAGCTCACCATTCATCCTAATTGGGAATGGCGGTAATGATGATATTAGCATGAAGGTTGATGGATGTTGAACTATATAAGCAGAGTTTACAGATGAGGAAGTCAGAAATCTGTACACTATGGGCCAGATCTACCTACTATCTGCATGTACTAATTTGCGTGCGCAATCCAGAATTTTGTGTGTGGGGTGGAACCGCGGTTTGCAGGTGATTTACTAAGAGTGATTGCATAAATGATAAGAAGTGCAAACGTGTTGGAGACACGCCCATTTAAATGAGGGTTTTGCGTGTTTCATGTTTTGCACAATGGCAAGTTTGGAGTGCAAAATGAAATTCGACCTTAAAGAATTCGAGGTGTTGGTAGGTGAAGCCAATAAACACTTAAATGATCTACAGCAAATAAATCTGATGATCACACAAAGTAACGCCATATGGGAGAAAACCTGAAATCTGAAAAAGTAAATGCTGCTGGTAAAACGATGCGAACAGTAGATGAGGAGTGAAGAAGACATCTAGACATCAGAAGAACAAAAGAAAAATTAGCGTATAATAAAGCGTCGGCAAATAAAAGTAACACTTTTTTTTTCTGAGAAGATATTTATTTAATAAATGAAAAATGAATGAACCTTCTGTGGCAACATTTTACAGTCTTTCAAGTCAAATCCTCCCAAAGCAAGGGAGATGCTCACGGCCTCAACCTGTGCAGAAGGAAACAAGCAGTAGGCCAAAAGAGGGAAATAAAACACACAGTCGTCACGTTTAAGTTTTCTTACACTGCTTTGTCTAGTCGACAAAGAGCTGTTTTGTTTTTTGTTTTTTTTTTGCCTCCTGCATGTTAGAGCTATAGTCTAATATATTTTGTGACTGAAGCAATGTGTGTGTGATATGATTTTGCGGGACTTAACCTAGTTCCACGTTAATGAGACTGAGCATTTCGTTTGATAACACGTTTATATCAATTTAGAAAGTGAAAGAAAGTAAATGTTGATTAGCTTATTTATTTATTTATTGGGTCACACTAGGCCAAAGGGAACGGTCTGGCACTCGTATTCTAATCTACAACATATGTTTTATCAAAGTGTTTTTTTAATTACATATTAAATGAAAAAAGAAAAATAAATGCATACCCCAAAATGTCACTTCGAATGAGACCACCCTGCAGCATTGGGTTGTTGCTCCATATGGAGGTATTGCATGACTCGGAGCTCCTCCAACAGCTCCAAAATTGCAAGGCTGGATCTGCAACATGTTTTAATGACTGTTTCCTGATTCATTCCAAAAAGTTCACACGAGGGTGAAAAATGTGTTCTCTCTGCGTCTTCTTTCATTGTTTCGATGTCTCCTTCTCGCCGCAATAACTGCAGCCTTGTATACGCAATTACGTACACAAACCGTTTGCACCTCCCTTTAACCACCTGTTAAATGTAGACACAGTCTGTATTGGCAAAATTGCTTTCAGGTTTGATCAATTGCTTTGCGTGTGCTAAAATAATATATTTACATTTTCTCCTCCCACCACACGCACAATTGAGTGTAAACGCCCCATGTTGCACATTCATTGCAAAAAAAAGTACTAACTGGATGCAGACGCTCTATCTTGCACCTTTGCAAGACGCAGTCCTTAGTGCACACTGTTAGTAAACCAGTTTGTACATATTTTTTGTGTATTTGCGCACGTTTTTATACATGCAAACCTTTAGTAGATTTGGCCATATATAGTCAGAAGTCTATACATTATATGTATATATATACACACACACACACCATAAAATCTCACTGTTAATTGTTTTCCATGCATTTCCACCTAGTTAAATTATGAATGAGTGTACTCTTACCACTCCACCACTGACCTGGTCAGTACTCTTTCACCAGTACTCTTACCACTCCACCACAGACCTGGTTCTGTAAAGGTGTGTCACACCTTTACAGAACCAGGTCTGTGGTGGAGTGGTAAGAGTACTGGGCTAATGATTATGAGGTCATGGGTTCGAACCCTGTTAGACCTGCAAAGACTTAACCACAAGTATGCCTCTGTCCACCCAGTATAAAGGGGTACCAGTAAAAATACTGGGAAGGTAACCTGCAATGGATCCTGTTCCCATCCAGGATGAGTTGAACTACTAGTTTCTTCATGCTAGGGTCCAGCCTGATGAGCCAGTAGGAAAAGCCCAACAGACTTTATCTTTTATATATAGAGTGGAACCTCGGTTTTCGAACGTAATTCATTATTAAATGTTGTTCTAAAACCGATCTGTTCCTAAACTCAAAACATATTTTTCCATAGGAAACAATAGATTAACCTGTTCTTGACCTCCACAATCATATTATAGTATGACATTCCAACTGAATAAAGAACATAGTTTTAGGTAAGAAGGAAAGTTTCATTTAACAGACATGAACACCATTTTCATACTTTCATATGATTTTTTTCATTTGTTCTCACTATTTTCCTTTTTGCCTTTACACTTTCAGTAGATTTCCCAGGTCCCAGAGTGGCTTATCGATGAAAAAATATAAAAGAAATAATACATCAAGAAAATCTGAGAACCAAGCGCTGTGTAACAAGACTGACGTGCACAAGCTGCTGGCGGTTGTCAGATTAATCACCATTTGTGCTGTAATCAAGTGCAATTATGGCTCAAAAATTTTTAATTTGTTTGCGAACCGAGTTGTTTGTTAAAGGGAGCTGTTCGAAAACAGAGGTTCCATATATATATATATATTTATATATATATATATATATATATATATATATATATATTTATATATATATATAATATTATTATTATATATAAAATTAAGAGTCCCAATATAAAAAAATAACATATATCTATCCTATATATATGTATGTATCCTCCTCCATATAGCAACAATATCCAGTGTTATAGACTTGCATTTTGCACTCTCTTTACCGCTTATTATCTTGATAATACTGTATATATTACTCACTGACATGATTCATTCTGTATCTGATTTAGACTTATCATACATTTCCATGCGTCAGAATTGACTCTGCTTGGGTTTTCCACATCATGTACTGTTTCAACCTGAGACTGAAATGTGTTTTTTACTATTTGATTTACAAAATATTACTAACATTTCACACTGTTATTTTTATCATAGCAGAAAGCAAACTTTGTTAGTTATGACAGTATTTATTCACAGCTTGGATCAGTACATGGAAGAACCACTGGTTGAAATTGCAGTTGAATCTTGATACTTTTATCCATTGTTCCTGGCAGGGTTTTTCAAATTCTGTCACATTAAATGGAGAACAACAAATTGCAACCTCAGATACAGTACCTAAAAGCTCTTTCAAAATTAAAAAGATTACTTTTATTTAATATTTTATTAAATATCAGTCTCGCTCCGGTGAGATGGCTGTGTCAATGGATGCATCAACCTGGTTTTGAACTTGCGGTGACTGTCAGTTTTTAGAAAGTGCTGTTTTACCTTTAAAGAACTGAAACTGATATTGTGTAGCTTTTTTCTTATTTTTTGGGATGGCATTTTGATAAATTTCTAAGGTTGGAGAATCAATGACCATCGCAAACTATGATTTTCCATCATTTCATTTTACCCAATCATATCATTCCTTTCATGCGTAGTACATGCTACTGATAAATGCCATTTCTTTGATTTCCATAACTTATTATAACTTACTCCGATTTTTCTTTTTTTGCAGTCTACCATCAACTCCACATTAAGGATTTTGATGATATGCTAGTAAAGGAATGACTTTTTAAAAATAAATTTGTGGAGATGTAAATAAAATAGGAAACTTGTTTACATTATTATTTCATTTAACAATTCTTAACGGTGGCTCAGTGAATGCAGTTTGATTCCCGGGCTCGGGCTCCCCATGCTTGTGTGGGTTTCCTCCGGGTACTCCAGTTTCCTCCCACAGTCCAAAAACATGCAAAGTAGGATAATTGGCTGTTCCAAATAGGTGTGAGTGTGTGTGAATGGTTGTATGTGTGCTTGGCCCTGCAGTAGCCTGGCAAGCTGTCCAGGGTGTACCCCGCCCTCGCCCAGAGTTGGCTGAGATAGGTGCCAGCCTCCCCGCGACCCTAATTAGGAATAAGTGACATTGAAAATAAATTTATGATTAAACAATTAATAGTTAGTTTAAATGGTAATAATAGAAGCATAATTAATTGTAATGTTTCTTATCATCTAATGCTACATAAATATCATTTCACAATATTCAAACACAAGGGTAAGAGTTTTTCAAGGAAAAGCATTTGTAATCAGGCTTTCTAGCCGTTCACATCACCCTTAGGACCTGAACCACAGGAGAGCATTAATGTGGCCATGCAGTTTGCTAAAAATGTTAATCTATCCCCTGAGAGCTACATCACATGACACATTTTACAGTCTTTACGTCATAACAAAAGTGATCAGGTGAATGATAGACATATTTATACCACCACAGAAGTGAGAGAGAACAATGTTCCAAGGGGTATTCACCCTGAGCAACTCAAAAACATGTTCTCATATTACACACCTCGAACTGTAATGCTGCCATGACAGGGTGTGTGTTACAAAGAGGCATTGTCACATTTTTTATTTTATTGAATCAGGGTGAAAGAGTTATGGCATCTTTCTTCAAAAGTATTCCATTTATATTGATAATTGTCGTTTCCTTTACAGTAAATAGACTGGAAATTGTTGGAAAATGAATGTAGTGGGTTTCAGATGTCCAGAACAAGGCTAAGAAATAAATCAGTGATCTGCAGAGTTTGCTGGAGGGCTGTAGTTAGAGACAGAGGCTGTAAATATGTTTGCACTTTGAAGAGACCTGCAGCGTGTTATAGGGTAGCTTAGGAGGACTCTCTGAAAGCAGGGTGGTTTAGTTTGACAGCTGAGAAATAGGGTTAATGCTCCTTCAAAAGAGATAATGTGAAACACCTGAGGAGCCTCTGGGGTTCTTCTTCTTCATGGAGAGTTGCTCTCAGCTCACATCTATAAGTGCACTGTAACTGGGAATGTACATGTACTGTATTGGCAAATGTCTTGTGCACCTCTCATGTTTAGAATGCTTTGTACCTCCACCAAGTAGTTTGTGTTTACACTTGGTTTGTGTGGTTGCTTGTTTGTTAGCAAGATTACACACAGTTATGGGCAGATTTTCATGAAATTTATATGAGAGGTATGGCTTAGAACAAATAAGACTCCATTATAATATGGAGATGATCCACTTTTTAAATGATTCTTTAACATGTTTGGATTTTTAAAATTTTTGGTTTATATGAGGGATTGTGGGGATGAGTGGGTCCCCACTCAAGGGTCTTTGGTCTATTTTTACTTTGATAATGATTCTCTACATTGTTCATAGTGTTGCTCATAGTAGTGTTGTGGGATCTCGTCCATGCTTTATATCATCTTAAAGAAACTGATACATCGGAGCTTTAATCTTTCCAGCTCTCTTACTTCCTTATCCTTAGATAAACAAATCTGCTTTTAAATTGTCATCTATTTAATTGCTAGCCAAGCACACAGGGTCTAGTGTTGTGTAGCTGCACTGCATTCTGGGACATTGACTTCAACGTTTGCACCAATGTCAACATGACTTCTCATTAATATAACATTAAACTGAGCTGGAAGAGACTTTTGATCTACAGTCTTTAGAAGCCAGTCGTGAAATCTGAATGTTATCCTTTTTGAGGTAACTTCTCACAGTAACACAGCACCAACCAACAAATTAGCTCAAGAGTCATGAAATAAAACCATGATAAATATCTCACTTTTCCAAATAAAACTTTCCATTAATTTTGTTGTTTATTTATTCTTGATTAGCACAGGACATGATGTGGTAATTTATGATTTGGGGAATGTTGTGCTCTAGTTTCGGCTCATTTATGCGTGAGGAATTTGTACAATGTTGCCTTTACTTCACTTAAAGCGTTTTTTTTCTGACACAGTAATCTTCAGAAGGTCAGACCGAATGGAAAAATCCCTGCTTTTACTGACCTTCTCATTCTGCAACAGAATATCTTCCTTTTCATGAACACTGATTTGTTTTAAACCCATCAGCGTTACTAAACTGGCTCTTTGGGGAGTTTTCTTCATACATTTAAAATACAGCACTTCTGTTAACTGCTATTTTAAAAAAGTATACTGGAGAAAGTAATCTTTTTATCCATCCATCCATCCTTCCATCCACTCACTGAACCGATTAATCCTGTTAGGGTCGATCAGATACTGGGTGAAGGTGGGAACACAAATTGGAACAGCCAGTTAGCCTAATGTGCATGTTTTTTGACTGTGGAAGGAAACCAGAGTACCTGGAGGAAACCCATGCATACCCCACACAGAAACACCCTGAATTGAACCTAGGACCTTCTTTCTAGGTACTGAATATACCAACCACTATGCCACCATGTGCCATCCATCAATCCATTTACCGATCTAACAAATTACAAAATTTGTTTTACATCAACGTGCTTTATTTTGAATGTGTTTACATAGTCCTCTGAAAGCTGCGCAGATTATCTGCATGGCACCTGCTTCTATGGAGGTCAGTGGATACTGCGCTGGATACAGAGGGAGACAGGAGGGAACTGTGACAGTCCAGGGTTTATTTTTTTATATTGTGTTCTTATGTTGTAGTGCATTGTCTGACTCTTGTTTTATTACTAGCTGTTGTTGTACACTGAAATTTCCCTTCTTGGAATCAATGAAAATTATTTTCTTAAAATATCTGGAGTATGTCACATTTGTGTCTCCTAGAGAACAGGTTCTGCAGAGTGCTTGTAACCCTCTCAGGTAAAAAACATGAAAGTGGCCCAATGCATTATGGGGTGTGGAATGGGATGTGGAAGTGGAGTCACATTTCATCAGTTTTAGAGTGCTGCCCTTTGGTCCATTATGTGCCTCATGGCCCGGTTTATCTACAGAAAAATGCAGCATACCAAAACACAGCATGTTCAGTTCACTTCCTGTATTTGGGCTCATTCTGAATTGAATTCTATGTACAGTGGAACTACAGTGGGGTTCACTTGTAACTTGTGTAATTGTCTGAGATCATCTGAGCTAGGTGCTTCTTTAATTGTTTCTTTAATTCTAACAGTTGCGGACAATACATCAGTACTAGCATTTTATTACTATAACGTATAGTACTATAACTATAGTAATTTTTTACTGAGATCTTGTGTTAAGGGTCAGAGTGTTGAACCTCTTCTACAGAATATCCTAAACACCTTCAGTGGGGTAAAAGACATTAATTTATGTGCAAAAATGATTCCTCATGCTCCCTGATGGTGGAATGCAGCTGTTGTGGTTTGAGATTCCACCTTACAGCAAAACGATGCTGGGTTTGAGTCCTGAGCCTGGCAAGGGCATTTCTGTGTGGAGTTTGCGTGTCCTCCCTGTGCTTGCATGGGTTTCCTCTGGGTGTTCGGTTTTTCTGTCACAGTGTAAAGACATGCACATTAAGCTAATTAAATGTTCTTCATTGCCCCTGGTGTGAATGTAAGCGTGACTGGTTGTATGTCTGTGTTGGTCTTCACCCGTAGTGTCCTGGGATGGGTTCCATTCTACCTGTCACACTAATAAAAGACAAGGTGATGAAATAATACATCACTATACAATAAAAAATACCCCAAAGGATATTTTGTTGGACCATCTTTTATGGTCACATGCATTTGCCATGCAATGTTTCGAATACACACACACACACACACACACACACACACACACATATATATATATATATATATATATATATATATATATATAT
>JAOUQZ010000004.1:4708200-4730794 GCA_028564935.1 Neosilurus hyrtlii
TGTGTGTGTGTGTGTGTGTGTGTGTGTGTGTGTGTGTGTGTGTGTGTGTGTGTGTGTGTGTGTGTGTGTATACACACACACACACATATATGTATGTATATGTATATGTGTGTGTGTATGTATGTATATATGTGTGGGTGTGTGTGTGTGTATGTGTGTGTTTGGCTCAACCCTAAAATCCTGTGAGTTTTTTTCACACAGTTTCTGTTCTTATTTCTGAAATCAATTCTGGACCTGTGCCTGTTCAGTAGCTTTGATAATTCAGAAGTTGTACTTTAGTGAGTCACAGCAGTGAATAATGGACCCTGAGTCTTGCACAGTTTCCTGGAGTCATTTGTGTAATTCAGTATTTGGTGCACGTTTGTGTGCTGGAGGGTTCAGTTATCCTACCACTGTGTTGTCACTGATAAAGAAATGAGTAAGTACAGAAAATATTCCATGAAAAGAAAACTGGTGGGTGTTCATTATATGTGAGTGAACTTTGAAGTGATGAATCATGCTTGATGATCTCGGCTGTATGAGCTGTCACTTGAAAGTAAGAAATATTTTTACTTATTATTCCTGAAATACATTGTCAGTTTCATCACTTGGATAATTAATAAGGCATGGAACATGCCTTTATCATATGAGTACTGATAGATGATTGGATTTTAAATGCATACTATACTATATAAAAATTATGCTTGTAAAAATGCTAGGAGACAATTGAGACTTTAATATGACATGAAGAGGTGTTCTAATTCTCACAAAGATGTTTTTCCCCTCGTGGTTCATGGATCCTAAAAAAAGATAAAGTTTAAGTTGTAAATGGGACAAATGATCTGGCAGACACCATTCAGTGATCCTTTTTATTCAGCTCTCCGTGTATTAAAAACTGCAGATGGTTGTAAGTTCAGACATTTACTTTTCTTTGTATTACAAAGCACTGCTGAGTTCTTGATTTTGATTGGTCAGTAGAAGTAGCAGCAGTTTGGACAGGCATTCCCAACTGCAAGCCAAACCCTAGGTTTATATAAAAGGACATTGGTTACAAAATTTATAAACAGTCTTGAGTGCCTTAACATGTCCATAGAGACAATATGAGGGCTTCCCCACACATATGCCTTATGTGATTTCTGCGAGACCTATGGAGGTTCACACAGGTAATTTTCTGTTGCGTACTGAGGCCAACTAAAGTGTGGTTCGACATGTTTAGCGCTTGTGCATGGTTAAGGTAACGATTTTTGCATGATTGTTTCTGTACAGATTCATAAGTATATATAGGGGGAATAATAAAAATCATCTTTATAATCAACAGAGTTTTAAGAAAGGAATACTCATACAAATAAACATCTTACAGAGAGCCTTATTCAAAATCAGTGGAAGGAGCCTCCAGTCTTTCGAGTGTTGAAACCAAGCAGTCTGTGAGCAGTTTCTTTAAGGAAGGGGGGGAGGTGCTGTTGAGTGAACGACTGTTCATAACTCTAACGTAACTACGTAACTTTAACTATGAACTGATTACAAATTGTACTGAACATTTTTCTTTAATTGGTAAGATGTAGTAACTGGCTAAATTCTTTGGTATAAAACCCCTCAGAACATACTGTTTTAAGAAAATAATCCACTTCAGCGCTTTGCATTAGACCACTTCACACTAGTTTATAGTAGTAGAACAGCATGGCGGCCTGTATAGTATTGCTTATAGAAAGGAAGGAAATGAAGATCTGTAAAATTTCTATAAAAGATCTATTTCAATACTCTATGTCCTTGGGTCCATGCATTTTTAAAAGAACATTCGTCTAGGTTCAGTACAGGAATAATGCCTGGGAGGTTCCATCTAGGTCCTTCTGGGGGTCAGATGGGTTCACGGTGGCTTCACTGCTCATTATAAAGTCCTAACTCTGCCTGCATTTGGTTTTAACGTAGTAATGGAATAAATGTGAATTACTGCCAATGCTGGGTGGAGCAGCATGGGTCAGAGGATGTGCTGTACAAAGTAATAGGGTTTTCTTGGAATCTTTCAATGTAAAAAGATTTATGATTCTAATGTGACCTGAGGAGTGGGTGCCAGATAATCAGTAGTGCTATATTAGGAGGTACTCAGGACACTTGACAATAACATTTAACAGTCTTTTAACATTATCACTGATGAAAAATCTTCAGCTCTAATAGTGTACTTAACACTGCACTTGTGCACCCCGTGTGCAGTATACTCAGTAACCCATTATGATTTTGATTTACACTGGTTATCATTGCTTGCTGTAGCATTTGCTTTGCAGACTCATTATATGAACTTTTATCTGGTCAGAAGAGTTCATGGTGTTCTCCTCATCCAGATGGAATTCCTGCTGTGCTTGGTGTGGTTCCAGACAGGTCTTTTCTCTGGAAGACCACACAACACTGTGTATAGAGAACACAAGAGAAGCTAGTGAGCATCACTGAACTGTTTAAAAATCTTAAAACAAGTTTGAAATTGTGACTCTCACACGAATTGCTGAATGGCCGTGTCAAAAGCCTCTTTGTTTGCTTGTGTGGCTTTTTAAAATCGTACTAATAACCAGACATAACCATTCACATGATTCTTCATGGTAAGGCGTGCATGCTTTTGTGTGCAACATTGGGTGCTTATGAATCGTGCTGTTCAGCTTGCAGCAGCGTTACAAAGTAAATCCTGTTCTCTTTTCTTGGAATGTCTTGTCTCGCACGCTGTGAGGCGAGCACAAGTGGACAGAGATGAAGCCTGGTGCAGGACAAACAGTAGGATCTGTCTGGTGGTGCTGGTAGGGTGTGATAGAGTGGCTATAAAGTACTGTATTTACACATTCAGTCCACAGTGACTCTTGTTTGTCTGTCCATGACCTCCTTAACACAAATACATAAATTGTACCGGGCGAAGGGAAACACACGATTCCACAGAGCCACATGACTGTCAGCTGAATCTTTTAACTGCTAAGTTAAAGGGCAGTGTTTAACTCTCAGGAACGTATCATATTCTCTCTTCCACAGATACAGTTGATTGGCTAGTGTCTCTGTGATTGACAGAGTGAAGAGTGCATACTGCCCCTCTCATCCAGGGTAACCCACTGTATCTTAGATGATGTAGTTTTCTGTCATGCCACTCATGAGGTTAAATGTTGTAAAAGCAAACTAACCCAATTTAACATTATTTATTGTCGGAATGTTGGCTTGGTGAAATAGCATCAGTTGCATCAAGTTTTGTGATTAGTGTATGTTTTATTACTGTGAGTTATGTTTATTGTAGTGATAAAGCTGTAATTAGCATTTATCACAGCTGATATGACGGACACTTTTCTCATCTCAAGAAGAGGTTTGCAGACTCTTGAGTTAGTCCACGTGCAAACCCCTCCACCCTAAACAGTTCCTTTCTAAAGTTCTAAAGGAGCTAAGTGTTTTTGGAAGTTCAGGGTTCTGTAATGTTTAAAAGTGTAATTAAAGGAAATGAAGTGATGATTCCCTATACAGAGCAGCAGGTGGGGTGCAGATGATGTAACAAGGGCAGTGTGCTTTAAAGGGAATAATGTGGGGTTTGGTTTTAATCTGTGGGTTAAAGCATACTGATGAATGCATGAATGAGTGATCTTGTTTTTGAAGACATACAAAGTTCAAGTTTTGTTTTCTTTTTTAATATGAACGTGATCTCATGTGGTCTCTTGGTTTCCTGGTGTTGTTTTTAAATGATATTGCAAAATCTTCAAGCACTTATCTAAGCCTTGGGCAGTTTTCTGCTCAATCCGATGTTCTTTTCTGTTTGTTTTGGTTGGTATGTTTACATTGTAGACTAAAGGACTTCCTTATCACACATTTGCACAGCACCAGTTTCATAGACCTGATAAGAGCTAATGTTCTTTTTGACTGTAGTTATAATTGAGCACGTAACGGTTTGGTTATTGATAGAGGTGCGCCGATTGCAATTTTCCCTCTTGATTTCGACTTTTGATTAATTAATTAATTTTAAAATAATAGTAAAAACTGTGGGTGTGACCTGCCTATAACGATTTTTTGCAGATTCCAATTTTCTTTTAAACAGCTATAATTGACAGCATTCACTCCATGACATGCGATGCTGCTACCCGCCTCTTTTTGAACTGTTGCACATGCATATTTGGGGGCGGCCTAACACACTCGGAGGGAAAGCGCTATCCGCCCCCTCGTACGAATGAGCTCACAGACACCCATGATTGGCTGGTGATTGCTGTGAGTAATGGTGAAGTGAGCGTATGCCATCCCTCCCTCCTGTGAGAGCTCGGTAAATTAGCTCCCATGGAATTCCGGTCACGGATGACTGTGGCATCAATCCAGATTTGAAGTTTTGAAATTGAAGCCAACTATAAATGCATACTTTTCTGACCTGGTATTTTAACAGCACCACTGGGAAACTTCACTTTTTATCAGTCTGCCCATCTGGGTTCGTCATGTAAAATTCCACTTCATTCGAAAGGGTTCCTACAGCACCTCTAAAGAAATGTTCAAATCATTGCCATAAAGTGAGTGTAGCTACTTTGGGTTGTATTTCCACAAACAGATTAAACACAAAGAGAACATTTGGTCATATTGGGTCAGAAATGTTAGTTACTGTAATAAGTAATTTTTTATAGATAGGCTGAATAAAGCAATGATGTCCTGAATCTCCACTGTCTGGGATTAGCTGCAGTACTCCTGTCCTCACGTGAATAACTGGCAGACTGATATTACATGCTGCATGGTCTGTGGTGCAGTGGTTAGGGTACTGGGCTCATGATCAGGAGGTTGTGGGTTCGAATTCACGTAAGACCCTTGCCATGCTAAGACCCCTGGGCAAGGTCTTAACCACAAGTGTGCCTCTATCCACCCTGGAAGTTGAACTCCTAGTCACTTCATGTAAGGAAACCGGGCATGAGCAATGGCGAGCCAGTAGGCTTGGGGGTAAAAACCCAAAAGACTTAACTTTTTTAAGACAGAAAAAGACTAGACATAATATCATATTGATTTCATTTTGTACATCATAATCTGTAGTTTATTGGGGTGTGTAAATTTTATATATATCTCCACTGTAAATGGACAAAGTCTGATGGCCTGAGAGATTGATGAATAATGGATTGATGGATATAATGATGCATGATGGGTAAGTCATTAAATAGAAAGATGGATTGATAGAGGGCTAGATTGACTGCGAATGAACAGACATATTGGTGGAATTTGTACCAAAAATAAATAAATAAAAAGACCCACATTATTTATTTTTTTATTTTTGGCAGCCGCTTTCCCCCTCATGTAGTCTTGATTATTTTTTTTTTATTTATTTTTGCCTCAGCTTGTTGCGCAGTTTGCTGTGTATAATTACGTTCACCTTCCGAGCCTCACTCCTAACACCGACATCCGTCCCTGCCTCACTCTGGCATGCAAGTGTTTAAACAGTGTGCTGATACTGGGCCTGAAAAACGAGCAGCTTCACACTGACACTTAGCACAAAGCTCTTGTCTTTCTGGAATGTTGCCAGTGGCATAGTAAATGACTTATGAACTGTACACAATAAATATCTGAAAGGAAGGTGGCAGCGGCGGTGTGATCGCTGTTAAGTTTTGCTCCTCCCAAGAGCACTAGAACCTTTATGGAATGTGTTAGTGAATTACTTCCTGGTGGTGAACCATGAACTCTTTCTGTTGGTGAATTGTGGCTTGTGATTAAACTGTGAAAATGTGACCGAATAAACTAAAAAAAAACAAAAAAAAAAAAAAACCCCATTAAACGCCACCTGAAGGAGGATCTTTTGGAAGAATGGCCTTCATCGCAACAAGGTGGCTTGGTGCATCTCAACACCTTTACAAACACCATATCAGTGTTTCACTTGTTTATACATATAGGTTTAAGTTCATTCCTTTAGATGAAAGGGTGAGCAGGGTGCTTCTATGGTTTTGCGTCGTGGTCTTTTTAAAAATTTTTTTTTTTTTAGCTCGAGGTCAAAAGGGCAGTGGGTGAGTATTTATAGCACTCAGCAGGAGATGAGAGGGTGGGGATGGGCAGGATTCCCTGTGTTTGCATTTTTGTGACTGAGCTAATCAGATTGGCCTCCTTTTCTAAAAGTTTCAGGTGGGACACTTTTCTCAGTGAAGTCCATCTCCCCTATACTATATAGACAACTAATGCCTGACATGTTACTAACTACAGCTCAGCATCCTTCCAAACACCTGTTATCTTGCTTTCTTTTACAAGTGTTGGTCAATAATTATAGCAGAGTGCACAGCAACACACATTCTTTTCTACACCAATAATAGTACGTTACTTTTTTTGCATTGCAAAAGCCTCTAGCAGCCAGTAGACTTTATAAAAGCTGGGAATGACTAGTGTTGTGAAATATTTATGGTTTGGCCACAGATTAGCTTCTGCCCACCTCCCAGGAATGCTGGTAAAATTGTAGGATACATGCAGGAAGCCTTCCAGTGTAAAACCAAGCTGCCTGTAAGAGGGATGAGAGATTACATAGACATCCGAGATCCTTCAATACAGTCTAGTCTGAATTCTCTCAAATCGTTTCAGTGTTAACTGGTACAAGTTTTCATCATAATACAAAACCTCATCTCGTTCTGACACCTTAATGCACCATTAATGATGAATGAAGATACTTTAAAGCAGATAAATTCAAGAAGCCAAGACGAGGCTCCTAATTTCAGCAGCTGTAGCGCACAAGTCTTAAGAGAATAAACAGTCGATGCCCAAATACTTTCCTTGTGAGTAAAAAATAAATAAATAAATAAATAAAATAAATCTGAAAAGAAAAATCTCAGATTTTCAGGGAGTCGGCAAGGATTGCAGTAAGCTGATGTAAAAGCATGCATTTGGTCAGAAAATTAGTTTGTTCGTTTTCTGTGTTGTAAATTACATGTGATAAATGCACTTTAACTTGAATGATTCCGCAAAGAAATCTTATGGTGTCAACAAACATATTAACAAAAAAAAAAATCCTTCTTACAACTTTAGTTTCTACCTGTAATGAGATCCTACTTGGAAAAAAAACTCAAACTTGTTTTCATCTTAGTTACATCTAAATAAATGCATATTTACAAAGATCCATTGCATTGAATATAAAGCTTGGAAGAAAGTACTGCTTGAGGCAGTGGTAGCTCAGTGGTTAAGATTCTGGTTTACTAATCTGAAGATTGAAGGTTCAAGCCCCAGTATCACCAGGCTGCCACTGTTGGGCCCTTGAGCAAGGATCTTAACCCTCATCATAAAAATAATAATTGTAAGTCACTCTGGATAAGGTAAACGTAAATATTGACTGTCACCTGAGGTCATAAGAGTATGTGGCTAGTCCAGTTTTGGTAAGGTCACACAACTGGTTAACCAGTTGGGAACCACTGGCTGGGACTGATATGGTTATTCTGGTGGATATTAGAGGCGATATGTTGCAAATACAGGTAGAAGAAATATGCTAAATATGACACAGTAACCAGACCAAAAACAAGGTTCAATTGATCCAGTTAGCGACCTACAGCAAATTTCAACCCCACCAGACTTTCCATGAAATTAATCCACGGTCTCAAGGATTCCTGTCTCTTAAGTATTTGGGTGGAAGAGCCTGGAACACGTGCAAGTTTAATGCTAGCTGACCCCTGGAAAGCATCTACTGTCATCCACTGTTGTTAAGTAATTCCGGCTATGTGAGAACGAGGCATTAGCTTCACTCCTAATCTGAACAAAACCTCTAAAATGGAATGAAATATAAGTGCTCTGGTAGTAATGGTGTATTCAGCTGAAAGTTGTAAATTGGGAATTAAAAAAAAAATGGTAATAGGTAAAAAAATGGAATTCCTACTCTGGAGCTCTGGACCGTCTCCTTAAGATCAAAACCGCAAGTGACATCAAATCAAAAAGGACTGAACACAAAATCAACATTAACCTTATCTTATGTTTAATAGTTGTTCTAGTTGCACAGAGGCATCTGTGATGTTTTCCAACATCCCACTTTAAGTGAAGCTGAATGCCAAGTAATTCTAACACCCTGCCCCTCCATGGGGAGCCCAGTGTTCTCCGTGTCAGGGTACAGAGACGCCGTGGGAACATCGCTCTGATCAACACGCGACGATCTACAATAATAACGATTGATATTGCTACACTGTTTCCTCAGCAAAACTCTTGGCCTTATAAACATATGCCTTGAGTGAGGTTTATTTTCCAGGACTCTCCCTCTTTGGCTTTTGCAGTTTTTACCTGGTTTCACTCTTCAGACACTGTTAAAAAAAAACAAGTGATTTTCTGCTTCTGTCAGAAACCAGGTGCAGGTGTTGTAGAGGGACAAGTTAACTGTAGTAGATTTAACACTTTGGCTGAATCACGAAAGCATATTGATGACAGCTGGACATTATCAGACATCTGTTTTCTCGACTCGTTCAAACTCCAGCAGCTCTGGTATGTAATTGTCTTCTCAAGGCACAGCACAGACTTGTTGTGTAGCATTCTCTCCGACTCAAAAAAATATATATATATATATATATATATATATATATATATATATATAAAATATAGAAAAGAGGATATGAACTGTGACACAGTCAGCCATGTCAATTTTGTGTCTTGTTGGTTTTTCAAAAGAAATGAAATGAAAACCTGAGTGATGTGGATCTTGAATCCAGTTTTTCTTTTCAAATCTTACTTCACAGCTCATGGCCAGTGTCGTGTGAGTGTGATGCCCGTCAGGACGGCTTATCTAGAATACTGCATGTGGTTGTCTTCTCCCAGCTTTCGGTAGTCAAGTCTCATTTCTGCATACGTTTGGGATGCTTCACATTAGACCGCCTGCTTCCTCCCACGTTTGGCCTCATTTTTCTTTTCCTGCCTTCCTGTGATGGACAGCCCAAAGACCCTGCTTCTCTCTCTCTTACACACACACACACACACACACACACACACACACACACACACACAGGTGTTCAGAAATCATCACATTAAAGTTACATTGCCATCATAATCATTATTATTATAAATGATTTTATTCAAACAGTAGTGGACCCTTTAGGGATGTCTGTGTGTTGGTGTCTCTGTGTGTGTGCATCTGTGTGTCCTTCTGCATCCATGTGCATGTGTTAATGGCTTGTATTTTAAAAGCACGACTCATTGAGTAAAGCTCTGCTGACTAAAGGCTGAGTAATGGAGCAGCATGCTAAAAATGCAATCCATTACACCCACAAAACTCACACACGCACAGGATGGGAGTAGTAGGACGTTTCTTCCTTTCACTTCTACAGAAACTCTTGGAGTGAATCCAGGCTGCTGTTCTTTACATAATTGACTCTGGCTCAAGTGAACAGGAGATTTTAAACCACACACATTTCCCTGTTTGTTTTATTGTCTTTTTATGCAAAAAAAGAGCCTTTTTCTTTGCTCCTTTTGATCCTGCTGATCTTTGACCGACGAAAACATCAGATCAGACTAGTATTAACCAATCTGACCAATGTAATTAACCAATCTGAATGAGCCTATTGTGAAACAGCAAGAACGAGGCAGGAAAGAAACCTGGGTGGGACACCACTACAGAGCCACTGTTGCTAAAAATATTTTTTTATGCATATAAAAAAAATTCCAAGCTTTTAACGTGAATTATGATTTTCATTTCACACATCTTCCTTAAACAGAAATTTGAAGTGATGGATAAAATCGATTCATCGCCCATTTCTAAATAAGAATCTTGCTCAAGGGCCCGATAGAGGCACCTTGGGGGACCTATGACCTTCTGATTCAGAACTTTATTCACTGAGCGAGCCACCACTGCCCCAAGTCTACTTTAATCTAGTTTTCATCATAAGAAAAATTGATTTTAAGGTAACAGTGTTGCTTGTGGGGGTTTAAATAAACACTATACCACTGGCCCGTGGTGAATTAAAAATCTGTAGGGCGAGTGAAATTAGCTAGCAAGTCTTCCAGCTGGTGACCCAACAAATCCAATAGGCAAAGAAGATATAGTGTTTCTGACCAGTAAATATGAATTTCACTAGTCCTGCTGGCCAGTAGCTTAGTTTTGCTAAATTTCGGGCCTTTTGAAGTATTACTTTGCAACACTGATGTACACACAGAGTTAATTTCCTTTAGCTTCCTGGTTCAGGCTTCTCATTTCCATTCGATAGGTATAACATGAAATTGTACACAGACTCTAACCCGAGCTCGGGATTGAGCTTAGAATATCCACACTAACTGTTCAAGCATTTTGTCTATACTCTGTTAAAATAAATAAATGTACAATTTCCACAAAGCAACACTAGAAATACTGTTGTCTGCTCATCTGGCTCGGATATATTTGAATTCTTTGTATGATACCTTTAGTCTGGCTCTGATACAGCAGAATAGTTGAGCCATAATATTAATAAATAATCTTTTATGCAATATTTGCAGTAATGTAAACTGACTAATTAGGGAAACAGACATCGGAATAATATATTTTAATCTTGTGTGTTCAATATCTAGCACTACACATTTGGACATGTCTAAATACACTGAGCGCACACACTTGTACACTTGTATCAGTAATTGATACTCTTGCCCCTGTGTGATCGCATGGATTATTTTCATTTCCTGCCCCTTATTTAGATATTTCACATCTATAGTTTGTAAAAGTCTCCAGAACCAACAGAGAAGATTTTCACATCAGATATTTTATTTCATTGTGTGATTTAAGGAACCAGCTGATCTTTACCATAATGAGGAAAAGACAGTACTGGGATTACGAGTAATAAAGAAATATCTTGTTGCTGCTCTCAGCATGACAACGCGATGATTCCGAGATGCCTCATAGTGATTCTCTCCAGGGTTGTTTCCACGTCCTGCTGCTGCGGTGGTTGTCATATCGTACAATGCTCTTATTGTTCTGTGTGTGTGTTGGTCAGGATGGCGTGTATGAAAGCTTGTGGAGGGTCTCATTAGCTGTGAGACTCATGAATCATCTGAATAGGCTTCATTCTTCTTGGCTCTTTATGACTCTCAGCACAGAGAAAGTGCTAGATCACTTTTCAGCTATGTCCTCCACTCCCACTTCCTGCTGCACTGCTGCATGTGTCGGTCGCATCTGTGTGTAAAAGTCCCTCTTGATATTTCAAACGTAATGTCCAACAGCTGTACCACAGCTGTATAACATAACTGCACAGGACAAGTGTGGATGATGCACATTATTATGGCTGGACGGGGAATTTATGGCCTGGAATGATGTGCCAAATTCACGCATTTTACCTAGGAGCAATGTGTTTTAACAAAACTATGAACACTCCACAATGTAGGCTTCCCTTTTCAATAATATATGAAGACCTTTAAGACCTCTCCAGGCCATGTTTTACAGTTTGAACTCATTACTGTCTGAAGTTATGTCACACCCCTGATATCAGCTGGGTTTCAGCAAAATGTGCAAAAGGAGATGCAAGTAAACCTGTTTCCATCAGCTTTATTCCTTTGAAAGTCCTGAAAGTAATGTAAAAGTGATTAGGGTGGAAACATGAAGAGTCCACAGCTTCATTAGTTCATTTGTGTGTTGAAAGAAACAACACTAAAACCACAGCATGACTGAGACCTGTTGACATTTCTTGTGTTCATCTTTATTCAGGTATGCGTCATGTTGAAGTTGGTGTCTGATGTTTAGACAAATTCATTGTTTTAGTTTTTGTTTTCTGTGGTCATGTTTGTGTTCAGATTCATTTATTTAGTAATGAAACATGTGACTCCAGTACATAATCATCTATTCAATACATGGCTGTATGTCGAGACTGCCATTGGCAAAAGTGAGTATTAAGAGGGTCGGGGTCTGATCGAGACCATGTCCGAATAAATATGGGATGGTGAGCAAAAGGCTTTATTTTAATTGTTGTCTTCATCTGTGCATTGCACTAATAGTTTGTTGGCTCTTGGCTTCACCCAGGAAACATCACAGGAGTAAGATTGTTGTTGCGTTTATTTTCAAAATAGTATCCAATGCAATCAACTCACCAGTGTTCAAGCTTCTCTAACCTTTAGTGGAAGAAAGTCACATCTCCAGATACTCCTCAATGTGATGACTTGATCATCCTTTGGAAAATGGTGACTGAGCAAATGGAGTGAATTTTGGGAAACCGACAGAAGTCAGATGCTCCCAAGGCAGGTGAGTAAGGTATGTGGGACAACAGTTAAGAGCCAGATTTGGCTGCCCAGGTCACTTCCACCTGTGGTCTGTGGAAGGGCATATTGTTCTGGAGCAGCACCACCGTGAAGCTTGCCTTTCCTTTTATCTTTGATTGTGTCAAACATTTGAGTTTTTGTAATTTTTTGACAGTAATGTAAGGATTTATTGTATGCAGTTTTGCTCCACAATAGGAGTAACATCCCTTGTTTTAGGGGTGATGCCAACAACTTTTTCAAGTACCCCTGTACACATGACTTCTTAATGAATTACTAAGTACAGTGCATGTGACAGGAATATATGTACATGTTTTTATCCTCTTTTTAAACCAAGATTATATTTAGCTTGACCAGTCCCCAAGCCTAAAGTCTGATTCAAACAAAGCAACAAGCAGCCATGCAAAGTCAGCAGAGCAACAGGAGACAAAAGTTTCTCAAGTGACGTGAAGTTGGCAGGAGCTCAACCTAGCTGAACTTTGTAAGCAATTCAAGCAGTAGCCAATCAGAGCTTAATGACACCTTTGATTGACAGATGCTGCCAATCACTGAGTTCCACAAAACCTTTTCCTGTTCGCTTCCATGGACCATGTAAAATTGGCTAAGTGATTCAGACATCACTCTTCATTTTCTGTGTGAAAAAGGCCTACGACTAAATCCAAATCTGAGTCATGTGAGGCCAAGTCCAAGTCAATGGAGCACATAGTATCATTTGCTTAATGTGTCTGGTGAGGTTTTGGTTCATGACTTTCCTCTTCCCAGCAGTAATGGTCAGTCTTCCTGATGAAGCTACTAGTTCAAGATGCATATTTTGGGTTTGTAAAGTTATCCAAACAGGCCAAATGATTTCTGACAGATTCTTGTAGTTTTTCAATGAGTTACTGCTCTCAAAAAAATCGACCAGGCCTGAATTTTATTTTTGGTCACCATCTTTAGCTGTGTTGTTTTACATGAGAGGGGAATTTAAACCTGAGATCTGTTTCTTATTGAATAAAGAGTTTTATCGATAGGAAACGTGTTTGTTCTGAATGCGGAGTTGCACAGGTGTAGATATTTGGCTCGAGTAGAGAAGACCAGTCTGTTCCTCTGAGTGGGCTCAGATAAACTGCTCTTCCTCTTCTCTCTGTAGCTCTCTCCAGAGAAAAGAGAAGCCCTGAAGTTCACTCCGGTTACAGCACCTTGTGGAAACACTACACTATTGTGTGCTGTGGAATGCACTTGCAACTTTAGGCATAAAAAAACGAGCCTCTGCTTGATTTGAGTCCATCATTGTTTATTATTCTCTCACTCTTCATACTGTCAAGCATAATCTGCTTCGTCGAACTTTATATAGGCTGTGTGTAGGATTAGGAGAGTTAAGTCTGCCACTCTAATCACGTCTGTAGATGACGCCTCTCATTCACTGAACACTCTCGATTACCTTAAGAAGTGTCAAGAGTTCATGCCTGCATTGAAGACTTTTGTTTTGTTCTCGGTCACATGGTTCAGTTGAAACTTTGCAACCAGATCTGAAAACAAATCATTGTATAATGAGAACACTGGAAATGTGTTTCAGTTATTGAAACTAAACCATCGTGAACGCTTGCCCTGTGACTGGAGAGCATTCTGAAGTTTAGTCACTAGGACTAGAAGTATGACCTGTGTTGTGCTGTTGACAATCTGATTGATATCTATACTCTCTGTGCTTGTGGCTTCACACACAGCAAGCCTCACCAGTAGGGCTGTGGTGAAAGAATTGTAAAAATATTGTCTTAAAACCCCAAGAACCTGGAGTGATTTCTTTATAAGAGACCAGAAACAGTAAATGAGTAACAGTTGTAGGTATACATTATAAAGCCAAAGTTTTGTGGACACCCAACCAACTTCTTGCTCCAGTTTTATTTCCTCATTGCTGTTTTATTTATTTATGTATATAAATAAATAAATAAACAAACAAACAAAATTTTTATTTATTATTTTATTTATTTATTATTTATTTTTAATATACTGTATAAATCCTGCTTTGCTCAAGGGAATTTCAGCCATGAAGGTGGAGGAAGGGAAGATGCAGCTCACTACACCCCCCCGAACGCTGTCACCCATTTTTCCTGCTGATTCAGGAACGAAACCAATGACTTTTAGGTCCCAAACCCGCTCTTCTAACCATTATGCCACGCCTGCCCCCAATTATAATAACCCCTGCTCTTTTGAGAAGGTTTTCCACCAGATTTTGGTGCGTACCTTCGCGGAGGGAATAATAATTCACCCATAAGTGTATTAGTGAGATCAGGCATTGATGCTTTATGAGGGAGGCTGGGATGCATCCGTTGTTCCAGTTCATCCCAAAGGTGTTCAGTAGGGTTGAGGTCAACATTCAAGTCCTTCAACTCCAGTCTTGGCAAATAATGTGTTCATGGCTTTGTTCATGGGGGCATCGTAATGCTGGAACAGTTTAGGGGCTTTTGGCTCTTTGCTGGTTGCAATAATCAAATAAGCATCACATTGTACAATGAATGCAATTAATCGTGATTATATTCCTGACCACAGTCAATCATCATCGTTAATGTGTGCTAATTACCATAAGACCATGGAGTGGATAAGTTAAAAGTGTTGTTAATTGTGATGGTTTTTGGGAAATGTATTGCATTTAAAAATAAGTTATTGTGGTAGGCTTACTAGGTTCCAGTGAATAGAAGTTGTGGAAGAATGCTCTGACAAGTCCAGGAATTTGTCAGAGCATTTTTCCGGCAATACCAAATAACGTCCGGCGCCAGATTTTGTACATGAAATCTGAAGTCCGAGAAATAGGGGTACATGAAATCGAGGGTGAAGTATATTTGCATTTCAGTGATTCATCACTTTTCTATGCTCCTGCTATTACAATTACATTTATGGCATGTGACAGACACCCATAACCAGAGCAACTTACATTTATTATTTTTATACAACTGAACAATTGGGGGTTAAGGGCCTTGTTCAAGGGCCCAACAGTGGCAGCTTGGGGGTACTGGGGCTTGGACCCCCAGGCTTTGATCAGTAAATCGGTAAGTGACCTAGCCAAGCCAGTCTAATGAGTTCTTGTCACTACCAGGCTGAAACAGTCAATCAGAAAGGCAACATGTCTCTGAGCATGCCTAGAGTTGTAACAATCGCGCACACTTTGAAAAAGGGCATGGACTGATGTTGCCGCAAGGAACCACTGATGTTATATGTGATCATTTTAATTAGCTAGTAACACTAATTCACCACAGGTACCCTTTAAAGCAATGAGCCACCACTGCAGCTTGGTGCACTATCTACATTTCAGTACAACACTGATGGAATGAGCAAATCCTTCATGAACTCTAAGTCTGTGTACGAGTAACTGACAGGTACACATATAAAGAGAAAATAGACACTGGCTGGACTTGTAATTATTGTAGTTATTATCCATGCAGTGACTTGCTGACTTTTTGTTGAGGGTGATACATTAAAACCTTCATACATCATTAAGTTTTATCTATGTATTGTTCCATTTCATGTCCGTGAAACAAGTCGTTTCCTGTTCTGCTTTAAGGCATTGCAATGAAAAACTAAGCTTTATACGTTCTGACGAAAGCAGTAACTCCTATACTGAAGAGGAAAACTCTGGCACTGGAGACTCCTTTCAAAAGTATTAAATACACTGCTTCATACTGAAATGCCACCTGATCAACTTCTTAAATAAGCATATGTTTGTTTGTTTGTTTGTTTTTAACATCCATTTATTATGCGTTGATGCTATTGTGAGTTTGATAAGTTATTGGAAGTGTTACATAAATCTGTAATTTGGCCTGTAGCCAGAACTATTCCCAGTAGAATTAAAGGACATGTCTTAATTAACAATGCAAAATGTGAATTGTTTGGGTGGCGTATATAAATACATCCACGGCTTGTTTTGACCAATATACACTGCGGTTTTTAAAGCCAGCTGAGAAACGTCAGTGTTTTCTGAACTTTTCCGAGTACGCTCACATTGGAGCCGAAGTTGGTCACGTGATGTGACGTAGATTACAGAAAACAATAGTCTAGCTTTGCTACAGCAAAATGGCAGCCAACGATAGAGAAGCTTCTCCATTCCCTTCGGACGAGTCTTTTAGCGATTGGACTGAGGACTTAAAAGAATTATTCAGCCCCCAACTTACTTACTTCGGACGGTGATGAAAGTGTCGATGGGGGATTAAACAATTTACAGGTCCCAGTTATAGAGCCTTATTGGTTCGAACCAGTAGCCCCTCCACAGGCTACAGTTGCTAACAACGCGGAACTCCCGGTCGAGCCCATGGATTCATGGTAAGTTTGACATGACCAATGATATAATGGTGGTCCAGGTTATTTTTATCTGGAATTCAAAATGAAATAAATAGAATTAATTAAATATAATATAACCTATACTGTCTTTAGCAAATCTAATTTAAAAAATATATTCTTTTAGTCTGTTATTCTATTAAAGTATTTTTCCAGTTTAGTTTCCCAGCTTGTGTTTAAATGTTTGTTAGTGTAAAACACAAAATGATCAAATTGTGCACATATGCAGGTCACTACAGTTTACATACTCTATAACAGCATGTAAAGGAAAGCACATGGCTCTGTCTTTTTGGGTTACTACCAGAATAGATTTCCTTTCCAAATAATGAAGTGAACTGTATTTGTAAGAATGAGGGGTATGTCTGACAAACTGTACTTGGTAGCTTTCCATCGAAATGTTTTCATAATTTTAATCCATATGTTTGAAAATCTCTTTTTTTTATTTAATGTCCCCCTTTATTAGCAGCTCATAAAGTAGTATTTGATCCAACACATCCTGTTTTACCCTTTTAATGAAACAATGAGATACTAAACTGAGGTCATGAAGTAATGTGTGCATGGGGTGTGCATTATTTTTAATTCACTATTTAGAGTTAATAAAATAATTCCAGTTTGTTACAAATAAGCGTGTTGATAGTTTAAAGGATAAGCCGACCCGAGCACTTATCTTCTTCTCTGTACACAGTAAATGGTGGTCATAATTTAATGCTCCATAGTACAGTGAATGGTGTTGTCAGACTCTTGTGTGACTGAGACGCACCTCTGACTTGAGCCTACAAATCACAAAACTTATGCACATAGGACTTATGCACATGTGTGTGTGTGTATGATGCCAGGAGTGGTTGAATATTTGAGTCAGAGGATGAGAATGAATGAGATGATGGTTAGGAAGGATATGCCACAGACCTGCAGGGTGGGCCTGAGCACTGAGTCATGACTGAAAGCTTCATGACATGCACCAATTCTTGAATGAAACCAGGACTCATAAAAGGCTAGAATGTGGTGAGGGAAAGAACATTTCCTGATGTGGTCATCTTTACTGAAGTGCCATCCTGCGCACTTTCAGTCATGATGACATTACATTGTATCTGGATCTGGATGGAGCCAGTGGTTTTCTGGTCAATACTCTAGTGTGTCGAAGCAAGAAACCCATAATAACCCTCACATGACCCCCACTATTTAAAACAGATATTGGGACTGAAGCATGTATAAAGTTGCTGTAAATAATTTCCTATTTCTCATGTAATCCTGTTAGTTTTTTTTCCTGCAACCCTGTGTTTGCTCCTTCTCGCTGACAGCAGATTGACTTTCTGCCCTGTCTGCTTTAATACCCAAAGGCTAACTTGAAATGAAACATTTCTCTCATATCCAGCTCATCCAGACAGTTTACATGGCACATGATTACTTTTCCTGAGATTGACATTTCCTTTTTACCCCTCAGCCATCAGGCCATCCCAGTACTGTCATAGCCTGCGTCTGTGTCTGCGTCCACATTTAAATTTCTCTCAGCAATTTGTCAAGAACTACCAAGCGGATCATCATGGAATTTTACATGCATGTCCCTTGGGGAGTGTAGGTGTGCATGAGCACATCAATTTCTTGGTTTGACCTTTGACCTTTTCACAATAACCTTGACCTTTTTAATATCTTCTGGGCTATTTCTCAAGAACTGCTGGATACTGTAGTCAGAAATTTTGCATGCAAGTTTACTATTATGTGTAGGTGTACATATACTCGTCAGTTTCTCTGTTTGATCTTTGACCTTGTATAAATTTGGTCCAGGATATTTCTGAAAAACTGCTGAACAGATTTGCTATCTTTGATGGCTATTTTTCAGTCACTGACTAATTGAACTGAGGCACACCATCTTAAACATGGAGTTTTATTCAAACTTGAGTCCTGAACCCTGAAACTGTTTTCTCTCTCTGAACTTTCTGCCCCACTTCATTTAATCTTTTATGTGCTAGCTCTTTGATCATTAGGTCAATAGTTATTATTTGACCCTAATGTGAAGCTGAAATAATAAACAAGGCTTTCGTATCGTACTTGGATCAGGACCGTTGTCCCTGATAAATCCTAATTAGGTTGCATTTGTTGCTTCTGGTTAGAGCTGGGCAAGTAATCGATTTTATTGATTGATATAAATCTTTTCTTTAGGATAGTGTGTGAAATAAATTGATTTTGAAGCATAATTTTTTATATGCATTAAATATTAACACGTATTAGCAAGAAGGCAGTTTGAAAACTGGCAGCATCTCCATTTGTATAAAATCCAATGTGACTAAAGGCAGTAGCACAATATGACAGCTTCCAAACATCTTTAAAACCAATTAAGAAATGTGTGCTGCTTCTCTGTGGATTATTTTATTTTTTTTAAAGATTGTTCTTGTTTTAGATTATTTAACATATTTAATTAAAATTTAAATTGTTAATCGGTTGAAACAAAATTTCTTAGATTTTTTTTTTTAGGCCATAGTCTCACTTTAGCTAGGGGTCATGGGTCTATAGGTCTTTAGTCAAGCGCCTCAGATAAATACTCGGCACCAAACTCTACTGGATGCATATTATTTTCTTCTGGGCAGAGATATTAATCGAATCCAGAGGCTGGTTCTAAAGCTGGGAGCTCTCTTTCCTTTAAATTATTTAATTACACAGCAGTTGTAGACACAGTTTGTGCTGCTATGTTAGAGATTATACCTTCCACATTTCTTACTTACTGTGAATGTTTCAGCTTAAAATCTTTCTTAAATGCTTGGCTGAGATGGACTTGTTGTTTGATCATAATTAGAATTAATGTTAAAAAAATGTTTATCAAGGAGGTCTTGCAATATAATTAATTAATGATGTTGGACCCAGTGAATATTTTAAGTAGGTCTAAAAATTTCTGGTGTATAATGTATAATTTTTTGCGTATGGCAACGCAACCAAAAGCAACTAATCTCAGATTATTGTCTAGTTTGGGGTTTTACCTGTTCTCCTGGATTTCCTCTGGGTTTTTTTCCAGTTTCCTCTCACCTCCTAACATCACACCACTGGGTAGGCTGGCTTGTATTGCACGATTGTATGCATGTTCATGGTGCCCTGATGGACAGAGTGCTCTCTCTCCAGTTTCCCAGTGGGATAATGCTCCCTCTAATTAGCATCTGGTCTATGCTGCATTTGTACGATTAATATTGATATTGTGGGCAGGTCAAAGTAAGTGTCGTAAGCTCTTTGGTATAAAGCCAGGCACCGCTTTAACTTGGCCTAAAGGTATATGGACACAAGTCCAAGAAAAGCACTTCCATAATTTCAGGGACCATTTATAGGAGCACTCTGTGAGTAATAGTAAAGTACTGTGGGAATGTAATCCTCCCTTATGGCTCACACGCCTATAGCTCTTCTGGACGAAGCTGTAGACAAGTTTCACTGTGGCAGGCAGGACGCTGATGCTATTGATTAACCATCTGACATGTTCCCAAAACTGTGCCAGGACATTCTATGTTAGGATTTTAGTAAGACACTCACTACACCTGAAGATTATGCAGTAATATGGTCAGCACAGGACTGCTTTCTTGTATTTTTGGTGAGATGCTGCTGATTGGGACCGTGTGAATGATGGCCAGTTCTCTGCTTTCTTTACCTTGTAAAGACCATCTGCTTCTTCTCTACTAAACATTCCCTCAAGTTCAGCTCTGAGAAGACTTATGACTATCATTTTTCTGCACTTAATAATTCATAAAGCGCATCTGCCCCGCCCCAGGCCCACCCTGTTGTTATTCAGCTGCTGGACTCACTGTTTCACTGGATTCTTCATGAGTGTGAGCACCTATTTACCCTGGAAAAAACTGCAGCTGCTCCCACAGTGTGACATGATTTCAATTTATGAGTCCAGATAGGACTTAGCCAGCTAAGCCAGAGCTGTCTAAATGTGTAGTTCCCTGGGGAAAAAAAATTGCTAAATTGTTCTAGCCTTGCATAATTTCACATAATCCAGGTGGATGTGCACTCACAAATTCAATTTCTGCTACAAGAAAATAATGACAGTTGAACCAAAAAGCACTTCGAATGATTCAGTGATCATTTCTTTTTAAGCCCCAAACTGTCTGTATTTTCAATCAGGACTTCGAGAGACAGAAATCGTTTCTGTTTTCTTCTTTCTTAAGCACACTTAGATTGACAGCTTAATTGCTGAATTGGCCATCCTCGTGTGTTCCACTTCCCCATGGAGGTGTCTGCCAAGCTGTGTCTAACATGACAAAGTCTTCAAGCCTCTATTAATATGTCACAGGCACAGAGCTGCACAACATCCACTAGATGTTTGGCTTCTTCAGTCCTTTCTGAAAGGAGAACTATATATTTAGTTTGTCAGACTAAATCCGGCAGCCATCTGTACTGTAGTCTCTGTGTTTGACGTAACCCTTTCTGGATATCTTTCCACTGCTGGAGATGACTTAACTCCAGTTCTTTTTTTTTCATTTAGATGTGTCACACTGTATGTGGAGAGAGAAAGAGTCACGAAACCCAGTCTGGAATCAGAACTGGGTGGTGGAAGTCCCTTGTGTGCGATCTATTGCATCAGTGAGCGTATGATCGTCGGGTTGCTGAGAGGGAAGGGAGTGAACCAGCCGTTCTTCAGACAGACAGAGGCAGCCCAATGCAGCCCGTGGAGGGAATTTGTTTACTTGTGGTGCAGCTACAAATAACTGTAGCGTTTATACACTGAAGAAATGTTTCCTAGTTCCAGGCAGCTGTACAACACAAACAGGCCAAAGTGGAAGGCGTGGTGGAGTCGCAGCTTATGTTTCAGTGGTCAAGTCATCATCAGATGGCATTTGACCACATTTTAAAAATGGGGAATTCAGGCAGAAATCCCTTGGGATATGTTTTACTAAAAAGCATTACAAAAAACGATTATACCTATAAGACTCAAAGGGGCAGCATCGACAGTTTAGTCATGGTGTTTATTTTAACCCCTTGCTGCGGTGTAGGGAAGAACTGAATACACTTTTTAATCAGTGATAGCAGTTTGAACAAATGTGGATAGAAAAAAGTAACAGTTAAAGGAAACCTGTCATAGAAGATGTTCGCTTCTGGTAGCGGTTACTTGAACGGATTTATTTCTCCATTAGAAATATTTGTCTGATTAAATAATGGGGTTGGTAGTGCTGTTTCTGATTTATATTGATAAAAATTAAGTTTGTTTCTGTTTTGGCAGCATGGCGGCACAGTGATTAGCATGTCCGCCTCACAACAAAAAGGCCTGGGTTTGATTCCTGGGCTCGGGCATTTCTGTGTGGAGTTTGCATGTTCTCCTGTTCTCCCCATGCTTGCCTGTGTTCTCTCTGGGTACTCCGATTTCCTCCCACAGTTCACAAATGTGCACAGTAGGCTCATTGGCTGTTCCAAATCACCCCTGGGTGTGAGAATGAGTGTGGTTGTGTGTGTGTGTTGGACCTGTGGTGGTTCAGGGTGCCAGCTGCCATTGAGATGCTGTTGTCTTGTGAACATCGTGTTGGGATAACCATTCTTTTTACCCTATCTCAATGCGAGAAAGAAATGTCTGTCCTGTTACATAAAATTACATACGAGTCCCTAATATTAAATCCTTTTTAATGCATACCTCAAACATATAATTAAAAAATTCTGTGTTCCAGAAGTTGTCTTTTTATTGTTGTATTATACCTCATATAATATATTACGTGTAGTAAAATATATTATCAAAAATACATCAAATAGACTATTACATTTTGCTTAAAACTTAGCCAAGCACAGGAAATGCAACATCCTTGTCTTGCTAAACCATTATTGTTTTCCCAGCATTTGGCCCTGGTTTCTGTGCATGCGGTGGTTGTTATTGTATATCGTTATTCTTGCAAATCGAAGCCACTGCCCCATTCACAACAGTCGCCTTCTGTTCTTCTCTTCCCAGGCCTTTGGCAACGCGAAGACCGCCCACAATAATAACTCGAGTCGCTTTGGCAAGTTCATCCAAGTCAACTATCAGGAGAGCGGCACTGTCCGAGGGTAAGAGCCCATTTGTCCTGCTGTTCAACTTGCAATGGGATCATTCACACCGATCATTTTAGTTTTATAGTGAAATATTAAATACCCAATGCACATATCAGTAATGTAAAGAATTCTCTCTCTCTCTCTCTCTCTCTCTCTCTCTCTCTCTCTCTCTCTCTCTCTCTCTCTCTCTCAC
>JAOUQZ010000004.1:4730894-4746953 GCA_028564935.1 Neosilurus hyrtlii
CTCTTCTCTTTCTCTTTCTCTCTCTCTCTCTCTTCCTCCCCCCTCTCTCTTTCTCTCTCTTTCTCTCTCTTTCCATCTCTATCCCCCCTCTCTCTCTCTCTGTTTGTCTCTCTCTCTCTCCCTCTCTCTCAGTGAGTTATAGATTGTTGCTGTTTATGCTGAAGTGTGATTCAGTAATGTTGTTGTTGTTGTTGTTCTTATTATTGTGTGGTCACATCCTGTGGAATTAGAATGCCTTGGAACTTTACAGAAGTGTGATGTAAGAGAGCAGGAAAGGGCTTAAGAGATCAAAGCAGTACTGCATTCTAGAACCGCTGCCATAGTAACCACATGCTTTGAAGTTTCCTGTCTCATTGGGCAGCGCCGTACCCAAATAGCTGGTGTAACGGACATCAGGGTCGGGAACTACAGCGGTGTCCGAGCGTCATGCGGTAGTTTATCAATTTACTTCCAGGTGGATGATGAACTAGAGGCAGTAGTGCTCTACACCACTTTTATTTCGGAGAAATTCACCAACATTTATACCGTTGATCTCATCATAATTATCTACTCATGAAAGTCTGTGTTCCGCATGAGGGTTATTTCATTAAAAAAAGATGAAATAAATAAAAATCACCCTCATCTTTCACGGGTTCCTCTGTTCCGGGAACATCAGCGTTTGTTTGTGAATGCTGCAGTAACGTCCCTTTCATGGTGAGTGAAAGCTAACATAGCGAGAGGAAGCTAATCAAACGACTGTACACGAACCCAGTGAGGGAATTCTCACCTGAACGCCAGTCTCATGAAGCCCAGCTTCAGGGTGAAATCTGAATAATATACCGTCGGATGAGATTGTGAGAGTTCAGCTCAGGGCAGTGAAATTTAGACCCGGTGAAAAATCCGTCCTCTTCATATTTTAGCATTTTATTGGCGCTTAAGGACGACGTTTATCGGCTGCTCTTGGGTTCGGGAGCTTGTGTGTGCGAGTTGTGTGGCGGCGTGTGGGCAGAGAGGCACTTAGAAAATAATAAACTGCTAAATGGAGTGCACAGGGAGCAACTCGGGAGGAGAGAGAGAAGTAAAAATAAAGATGTAAAAGTGATGGACAGAGAGCATGAGTGGCATGAAAGAGTGAAGAGCTACAGAAAAAGGGCTGGAGGATCATTATCACGATGGAGATGGAAAGCAAACAGGTGGATGAGAGAAAGAAAGATGGATTCTAGGGAAAGGACAGATGGAGAAAAAGTGTTGAGCGATAAACAGACACGGGAAAAGAAGGGAAGGAAGGACAGAAGAAAGAGGGAGAGATTGAAGCAAGGAAGAAAAGGAAAAGAAGGCATGAAGGAAAGGGGATAATGGAAGAAAAGAAAGGGAATGAGGGGAAAGAAGCAGGAAGGAAAAGTAAAAATGAAATGGATGAAAGACGAAGGAGGACGGACGGACGCAGGGAAAGGAAAACGAGGTCTCGGAGGAATGGACAGGAATAAATGGACACGAATGGATGAGGAGAGGAAATGGATGCAGAGTGGGAAGAAAGGGAGCAAAGAGAGAAAGAAGGAAAGGGAAGGAAAAAAGCGTGATGAACGAATGAAGAAGTGAGAAATGAAGGATGAACTCAATAAAAATTACAAACTGGACACAGACAGAGAGTACATTAACTACATCTCTCTATCTCTCTCTCTCTCTCTCTCTCTCTCTCACTCACACACACACACACACACACAATCTATGATGAGGGCAAAATGCAGCTGTGGTGAGTCATTTCCCAGTGTATGAGGTTACAATGGAGCAGCTGTAGCCTAATGGTTAGAGAAGCGGCTTTGGGACTGGAAGGTCACTGGTTCGATTCCCGAACCAGCAGGAAAAATCTGTGGTGGTGGGGAGTGAGCTGCACCTTCCCTTCCTCCACCTTCATGGCTGAAGTGCCCTTGAGCAAGGCACCGAACCCCCAACTGCTCTCCGGGCCATGCAGTGTGTGAGGCAGACACACTGTTCCGAGTGTGTGTGTGAGTGTGTGTGAGTGTGTGTGTGAGTGTGTGTGAGTGTGTGTGTGTGTGTGTGTGTGTGTGTGTGTGTGTGATGCCTCCATATTCTGCTCAAAAAGGCCCAAACCGGATGGGAAAACCATGTGCAGAGGAAATGTTCCTGTGTTCCTGTTGTTACCTCACATGAACAGCTTAATCTCTAACAGAAAAGCAGCTCTTAAACCATGCTCTCATTTCCTTAATATAACACTTTCTCTCTTCTGTTTTCCTTGTGTGTGCCATGGGGGTGTGCGTTTGCTTGTACAATGAAAATGCTTTTAACACTGCATGCATGAGCACAGCTCATAAATTATGCATCGTGTCTGTCAGTTTATATTCTTTACAGTACTCTTCCTTTTTATCTCTTTCTATCCATATACACCTCTAAATGGAGTAATCATGATTGGAAACATTATTCCTTATATACTGTAACGTATAGGACTGGTTCTATATATTTTTAAATAGGTTTTTTGTTGATAATTCTCAGCATTTGGTCCAGTTAAGGAGGAGTAACTTCCCACTGTGTGGAGAATGGAAATAAAAGAAAATCGCTTCATTATTGAATGACCTTTCGAACAGTCTACAAACAGGCCACGGATTTATCATTTACATAAATGTATTTCATTGATATAACGTTCAATTATTCCATCCTGATTAGTTACTAGTAAGCAGTAATAAAAAATACAGCACAGTATTTTTTCACAAACAGAACTCACACCCAAGATGTAACGTCGTGGTTTAAAAAAGAGAAGACTGTTAAAATAAAATGTCTTTCCCAGGCAATAAATTCACGATCTGTTAAAATCAGCACCTACAGTACAGTACCATGTTCAGTCTAAATGATCATTACCTTAGGAATAATAAAAACTACTTTTAGCAATAGACATTGTTACAAAGAAGTGTTACAGAAATCCAGACACAGCACTAACTCACCCACAACAATGGCACACCAACGTTTTAGTATGACGAGCTAAAGTACAAGGCCAGATCATTTAAATAGGAATAACAACACACTTGGACACTAAAAACTGTTATCCTTAGCATAGTTGCTTTATACAACCCCTGGCAAAAAGTATGGAATCATCACTCTTTATTCAATTGTTTAATTGTGTAGAAAAAACCCTAATCACAGACTTGCCACAAATCTATTTTCATTTAATATTCCAACCTTCTGGCTTTATGAAACACTTACAAAAATGAAAAAAAAAGAAAGAAAGAAAATTATAGGCAATTGCAACTGTTTTTACAGATCAAACAGAGGAAATAAATATGGAATCACTCAATTCTGAGGAAATTATTATGGAATTACCAAACAAAAACACCACTAGTACTTTGTTGCACCACCTCTGGTTTTTTAACAGCTTGAATTCTCTGAGGCATCGATTTTAACAGTATTCTTCATCAATCCGGCTCCAACTTTCTCTTATTGCAGTTGCTCAGCTTTGCAGGTTGGATCCTCGTCGTGCACCATTTTCTTTAATTTCCTCCATAGATTTTCAATTGGATTGAGGTCTTGGATTTACTATTTGCAGGCCATTAACTATTTGCAGGCCATGCCATTAACATTATATGTCTTTCTTAAAGGAAAGTTTTCACAGCTTTTGCCCTATGGCACGATTCATTATCGTCCTGAAAAATGATGTCATCATCAAACATCCTTTCAACTGATGGAATAAAAAAAGTTTTAAAAATCTCAATGTAAACTTGTGCATTTATTAAGGATGTAATGACTCATCTGTTTACTTGACATACAACCCCATATCGTTAATGATTGTGGAAGTTTGCATGTTTTCTTCAGGCAGTTGTCTTTATAAATTTCATTGGAACGGCACCAAACAAAAGTTCCAGCATCATTATCGTCCTAACGCAGATTCCTGATTCATCACTGATTATCACTCTCATCCAGTCACCCACAGTCCATGATCGCTTTTTTTTTTTTTTTTTTTTAGCCCACTGAAACCTTGGGGTTTTTTTTCTGTTTAGATGTTAATGATAGTTTCATTTGGCTTTTCTGGATGTCCCATTTCTTTTCGGCGATTTCTTGCAGATCGGTCACAGACATTGACTCCACTTTTTGCCCATTTGTTTCTCTTTTATTTTGTTGTGCATTTTTTTTCAAGGCATATTGCAATAGGTTTTCTATCTTGACACTTTGATGTCTTCCTTGGTCTACCAGTACACCTTTTACAACCTTCCCATTTGATTTGTACTTGGTCCAGATTATAGACACAGCTGACCGAAAACAACCATCTTTTTGCAACATTCTGTGAAGATTTACCTTTTTCAAGAAGTTTTATAATCCTCTTTTTTGTTTCATCTGACATCTCTCGTACAATAGCTTGGCTCAACAGATCACTAAGGTGTGCAAGCACTCTTTTTCAACTGCAGACTAATTAGCAGATGTGATCGGATACTGGTGTTTATTTTAGAACTGCAAAGTACACGGTGATTCCATAATATTTTCCTCAGAATTGAGTGATTCCATTTTTTCGCTGTTTGATCTGTAAAAACAGTTGCAATTGACTACAATTTTCTTTCTTTTTTATTTTTGTAAGTGTTTCATAAAGCCAGAAGGTTGGGATGTTAAATGAAAATAGATTTGTGGCAGGTCTGTGATTGTTTTTTCTGCACAATTTTACAGTTAAATGAACATTTTCCAAGAGTAATGATTCCATTCTCTTTGCCAGGGGTTGTAGTAGTCGAGGGCAGGCACTAGCGTAGGGTGAGGAGGTTTGGGGTGCAGTGAGGTTCTGAGAGGTTAATGTCAGGGCTTTGTGTAGGACACAAAACGTACCACATTTCTTGGCTAGCCACATCTTCATGGAGCTTGCTGTGTGCACCTAGGAGGTTGCAGGGACACTTGGTGCCACTCACTCTACTGGGGTCACGGGGAGGCTGTGCCAATCTTAGCTGACACGGGGCAAAGGTGGGGTACACCCTGAACAGCTCACCAGACCATTGTGGGGCAACTCTCAACCATTCACACTCAAATCCACACATACAGGCAATTTGGAACAGCTAATTAGTCTAATGTGCATCTCTTTGGACTGTTGGAGGAGACCAGAGTACTCAGAGGAAATCCACACAATCACGGGGAGAACATGCAAACTGCATACAGAAACACCCAAGCCCAGGACTTGAACCCTGGACCTGCTTGCCGTGCCACCCACTTAGTAGTTATTTTATCCATGTTGTGTTCATATCAGTTTCTGTATAAAACATACTGCTTAATAGCCCAAACCCAGTAACTAAGATAAACTGATGTAATTGAGCAATACAAATCTTATTTTTGTTTTCACATCGGCCTTTCCTTTACTTTTTAACCACACACTGATGTCTCATTATAATTGAATAACAATAATAATAGTAGGGCTGTTGATGAGAACCATTTAAGATATGATACAGCCATGTGAAAGAATACAACAGAGTGTGAAAGAACAAAACCAGTCATGGTCAGTGTGGGAGGGTTGGCCTTACTTAGAATTGACTCTCCTGTCAATCATTGTGACAATAGCCAATCATGTATGTCTGTGAGCTCATGTATGCAGAAAAGGGCGGATTATACAGTGCTTTGGAATTTACTGTGGCTGGCATAACGTGTTGCGGAGGAAGCATGTGTTTGCCCTCATCCACATAGCAGAGAGCAGGCTGATGGGTGGGGACTGGATGACTATATTTTTTTATTGATTCAGCACAGAATAATATTTTTTTTTATTAGTGCAGGGATGAGCTTTAGTTTATATACTGAACACATACTTAGAAACTAACCACACACACACACACACACACACACACACACACACACAATGTTCACTTGGCAGCCCTAGAAGCTCGAGTGTGAACTCCACCAACAGGCTGTGTTTTCATGCCCTGCTTAATTCCTATGTAGACAGAATGCTGGCTTTCATGCTGTTCCTGTAAATAGGTTTTTGCCCTTGAGGTTATATGTGGAAAATAATCACAAGAAAATTTATTTCTTTAGATTACCAGCTGTCCTCAACTTAGCCATTGTTTGTTAGTGGTGAATTCCAGTTGTTTTTCCTGAGCGTGGTCACAATTCCACTCTTTCTTAACTTTTAGATCAAATGACACTCCCAAGAACAACCAGAAATGCTGAGAATTTCACAAGTTATGTCCAGAATTCCATGAACACACAGCAACCTGGCTGAGGCGTCAGTTTCTGTTTATTTAAGGAATAGGTGTCTCAGTTTTTTAAAAGATTTGGCAGTTATTTGTTTAGCCTCTTCCACTGAACTTTACATAAAATTCACACCAGGTATGGAAGTGACAAGTGCACAATATCTGTTCAATACACAAGTTTATAGCATAAAGAACTTAAAATGTATAACAAATCTCTAGAATTTAATCAGTGATTGGGGAAAAGTGTAGAGGTTTATGGAAGTAACAGTAATATTCTTTATAGAGGTCGGTTTTACACTATGGTAAGTCTTTTAGTAGGAGTGGTACACCTCAATCATAAAATACTGATCCATTTAATTTAATCACATATGAAGAAGGTTATAAGAAACATTGCAGATGCTAACGACAGTTTATAACATTTCATACAGAATAAATCATAGTAGTAGTTAGCAGTAAGGAATATCCGGGGGGAGGAGGACAGAATGTTTATTCTGTCCTTCCTTTCATATTTCTTTTCTTTTTTTTCTTTTCCATTCCTAAATTATACATGTTTTAATATTATTGTTTATGTTTAGTACTCCTTATTAAAATGTGAGTGAAGGGGCCTGCACACAGGAGGTGATAAAAGATGAGCGAATCACTTCATTGCCCGGAGACAAATGAATTCCTTCACTTGCGAAAAGTGTCCCTAGCCCTGGATGCCTAGTTAACTCTCTTGCGTTTTTCCCACTTCCAAATGTTTCCAGGTGAAACCAAGAGCGGTATCCAGTTTTTTTATCTAAAGAATAGGCAGAAATAGATATGTACACATTTTAATAAATAAAGAAATAGCTTATTGTAATCATCACCATCACATGACAAAATGGAGATTCATTGTGAAAAGGTGTTAGCAAAACATGCTCGGGTTAGCTAGCTAGTACTGTGCGTATGGCTGATAATAAACATAAATATATACTCATGGGAAATGCTAACCATTTTAGAAATGTGGACCCAAGCATTATGTTTCCAGTTACTATCTTTGTAAAAGTTATAGAGCACATGAAAAAACAGTTATAGAGCACATGAAAAGGCTGTGATGAGCTACTTTCCATGTTGCTGAAGGAGGAATCATTGAACTTGCGTTCATTGTTTCCTTATAGAAAATGTTTTGGGGAACTCAGTGTTTGGCGGCATCTGTTAGTCAAAGGTATCTTCTCACTGATTGGTAGTTTTAAATCATGTCGCCTGTAAGTTCAACTCAGTTTAAATCCATAAACACCCACTTTGTATTACTTGAAAATTCCACCTCTCATTTAATTGATTTTCTTTGTCTTTTACATGGTTGCTTGTTGCTCATCGCTTCCTGTGTGCGTGTCCCTTGATGGAGATTAATTAACTTCTTAACAGATGTAGTTATTTGTGTAACCCTTTGCTGTGCATGCATTTAAAGGTAATGCAACTCTATGCTTGACGAATACCCCATGTAGAGTGTGTGGAAGGTTTGAATGTTGCCTAACCTCATGTGCCTTACTTCCAGATGAAAAAGAAACCACAGAAAGTGCACTGGGATTTTTACTATGAGAGTGAACTGGTCAGTATCTGTATGTTAAACAGCGTGTGTGTTGGTGCTACAGGGATACAGATTGCTGCCCACCCCCCCCCCCCACCCCCCACCCCACCCCCACACACACACACACATAGCTCTCACTCTGTGCAAGTGATTGCTCTCATGCTGTGTGTGTTTGTTTTGAGTGTAAATATGAATAGCAGTTTCTTTTTTTGGTCACTGTGCTTCGCTTCGTTGATCTTTTTAATCTGGTCCCACATGAAGCCCAAACCTAGTTATACAAAGTACATCTAGTGTATAAATCTCTCCCCTCATATGTTTGTAATGTGTTTACTCTGGGTCAGATCTTAGGCTATCTGCTAGCAAACACTGGCTAGATTGAACAAGCTGTTGATAAGTAAGAGAACAAACACATACTTATTTGCATTGGGAGAGGTTTCTGCCACCTCTACTTGTTGACTTAGCTTCGCAGTAGCTGCTTTGCTAGTCTTCTAAACCGTCCTGCTAGAGTCAGGCTGCTCCTGAACTTGACCTCTAACCTCAGAATAAGTATCAGGTGCATTTAAGGTTAAACTGTGAACTGCATGACAGCTTTATGCAGTAATGAGTTTACAGGGTCTGGAGCGTCTCCTGCACAAAATAAGTGACTAAAAAAAGGTCGGTGTTTGTGCGAGTTTGTCTGTTTCGAGTCGTGCAGTAATTACATACTTGTGAATGCAGATGACTTATATTCATGTTTACTATTTAAAACAAATATTTACCAGCAGGTAAGGGATCCCATCACCATCCTACCTCTTTCAAAATTTCATTTACAGTCTTGTGAAAACTCCCAGTGTCTCCTTGTGCAAGAATGGAATGTTTATATCAATGGAAATAAGGACCCTGGTGAACTTCCGCTCTGTGCCAAAGTATTAATCCTCTGAATGCAAGCAATTTTGTAATAGCTGTCATGCCACTTTGAGCTGAAACCTTAAAATACCATCCCATTGCCACGGGTTTGTTGTGCTTGGAAAGCCTGGTGACAGTTAACATGAGCAATCGCCCCTACAATTCCGACACTGGAAACGTGAACACTAAGAGTCAGGATCGTAAGCGTGGCACTGATTATGTTTCAGAGCTATTTGCCTTTCTGTCACTCTGGTATGCCGTAATTATAGGATCAATGGCTGAGGTGGGAGATGCTGTCTCATTACAGGGCAGACGTTTGTGTAAATGCGCTTGTGTTTTCATGAGCAGGTAGTGATTCTGCTGTCAGTGACAGTTTTCCTTCATGCACACTCTCTCTCCCTCCGACCCTCAATATCTCCCACACCGTATACTATTACGACCGGGAGGAAAGGGAGCGCTAACAGACATCCAAAAACAAGGTGTATCTTTATGAACTAATCCAAGTCTAACGAGTGGAAGAGACAGCCCCAGTCTCCATTCAGTGACTCCTACTAACTTGAATTTCTGCTGCGTCTGGGCTCAGAGCCATTACATATCAAATCCTGTTAAACATGTGTTCCATCTAAAATGCCTCAGAATTTATCATCTTTTTTTATTTCGATTGCTTGCTTCTTTGCTGTAGGGCCATTATGCATCATGTCGCTGCTCAGCTCAATTTCATTCACTGTATTAAGTAATAAATTACTGTATCCCATGTTGCCTTTGCACATGTGCCAGATTTCCTGCTAAAACACTCTACATTTTCCACTGCATGTGCTCCCGTTCACCAGGCCCCTTATTTCCAACCCAGAAAAGACGTGATTTGACCAAATTTCATAATGACACAGTGTTCAAAGTCTTACTGTTTAACTCTGTGTCAGTGCTGAGGAAGATGTCATGTAGCATTCACATGTCTGATTATTACTGTTCATCACTGGGTGTTTTTTTTGTTTTGTTTTTATCAGTAGTGAAGTTTCCATCCATCTGTGTTTTTGTTGAGCTTTAGTATCTTCCACCTGACTGGGATACCACTATGGCCACCTTTATCCTTTTTTCTATATGAATACATTCTCTGCAAAAAAAAAAGTATAGCAAGTTTCCTGATATTTCTTAAATCAACATAGATAATTATAAGTAGATTATTTACCCATACACAACATGGCAAAACCCTAATATTTGCAGGGAATTTGTAAACCTTCTTCCTTCCCAGAAGTATGATAAAAATAATAAAGTACTAGTATGGATAAGAATATAAATAATATAAAAATAAGAATAAAGTGTAAAATGTGTGTAAGTAAAATAATACAAAGCAAAGTATTCATATTCAAAAGTATTCAGAACACGTCATGTGATGCTGGATGGTGGCGTGCACAGACGCAGCGGTTTGGGGTACCTTCTGATATCCTGTTGTTTTAAACAACAATGACAAATACCGAATTGAAAGTAAAAATGTTAAATTCCTAATGTCCAACCTGACACTATATCCAATGATTGAGTTAATCAACCTGATAGTGTAAGGATTAAAACAGTGTCTGGGCCTGCTGATTTTTGCACTGGATGCTCTGGTATATCCTACTGGATGGTAGTATGGTAAACAATCCATGGATGGGTTATGGAGACAAAATGATATGATATCATCAATGATTTAGATGAACTTACTTCAAAAGTTGAACAAGCAGCAATGATTTTAAACTCTCTAATAGCAGTGCTGCCTGCTCCCACATGTTCATAGAGAATGTGGCTAAATTTAGCTACTCATCTTTGGTTTTAGGTTTAGTATAAATTTGAAAAGGGAGATGGAAACAAACTGAATAAATGATACAGAAGCCTGTTCCAGTCTCTCCAAGATCATTCGGCATAATCTTGTTGCCATTCTTAATCGTTCTGGAGACCATAGTGGATGGAAACATTCCCAGTTGTAGAAATTTGTAAAAACATTTGGATGGAAACGCTTTGTGTTGGTGTGCAAGTATACACATTATGCATGCTTGATTTGAAATGCATTAGTGTGTAGTGTAATGAAGGTGTGATGCGTAACCGTACCTTTTGGGAGACCTCACGTCATGGTGGAGAGTTTGACTACCTGGTGACTCGTTGCTTTTTAAACTTTGCAGGACTGTTTCACAGTGGAAGGAGAGGATCTGAAGCATGACTTTGAGCGTCTGCAGCTGGCCATGGAGATGGTGGGGTTCCTGCCGGCCACAAGAAAACAGTGAGTCTACACTCACAGCCCTCTCATTCCTGCTCAAAATAATGAACATTCACATATGGATTTAAACTAAGCTGGTGGTGCTTTTCTTTTCTTTCTTTGTTGCCTTGCAGAATCTTTTCTCTGCTCTCAGCCATCCTTCATTTGGGCAACATCCGATATAAGAAGAAGACATACCGGGATGACGCCATCGATATCTGTAATCCTGATGTTCTGCCCATCGTCTCAGAGCTGCTGGAGGTATAAAACATGACCATGTTTGCTCATGTCTTGTGTATATACTGTATGTACTGACTGTGGCATATATATATTTTTTTTCTTCCTTTTTTTTAAATTTTGAGCCTTGATGGGAGTAAACATGTGTAAGCTGTGCAGATATGTCCATCGAAGGAAATGTGCTTTCATGATATCAAAGTGTAATCTAATTTACATTTATAAAAAAGAGAGAGATATACTCATTCTAGTTCTTTGCGCTTTTATTTTTTAAATTATTTGTGTTAATTTATTATTATTATTATCACTTTGTTAAACCGCAGCCCTGGTGCATTACTGAAAACACACCAGGTCGTTTCTTGTTGTGAACGGTATAAATTCTTATTTATCCACCACTTTTAACAGTTACAGATTGAGCTTCTCTGCATACATTCATTTATTTTGGATTTGTATTTATTTACACATTTTAGGGGCCATTAAATCCAAAAATGGAGAGCACCACTGGGTTCAAATAATAACCTCACTGACATTCAAAACTCATTCTTAGGTCGTTTATAGTGCTTTTGCAATTCAGTAGAAGGTTGCGTTTGGGATATGTGATCTGATAAACAGGAGTGCGTTACATGTAATGCCAAAAGTAAGGTTAATTACTTTGTAATTACTTGATTGTTAATTATGATAATCATTTAAAAGACCAGAATGTAAATTGTTCAACTTAGCATGAAGACATTGTGTGAAGTGAAATGACTGTCCAGCTTATCTGAAAACTGGGCTGTATCCTTAAACTCTGAGCCACACTTTTAAATGAGAAAGCATCATAAATGTTTTACATATCCTGTCTCTCTAAACAAGCTCTTGTGAATTAACTGAATTACACATGAATAATCGTCATGGTCTGTGTTCCAGGTAAAGGAGGAGATGTTATTCGAAGCCCTGACAACACGGAAGACTGTAACGGTGGGAGAAAAGCTTATCGTGCCCTACAGACTGGCTGAGGTAAGGACCGAACGATCAAAATATTATTTATTTACACCGGTTCATAGTGTATTAGCATCCAAATTAGATCTTGCAGTGTGTGCCAAATACACATCTCAGTCCTTATTTAGGAATTCTCACTTCTCTCTGTTTTATGATAAAACCTTTGTTGTACTCAGCCATGACTGTGACATTTACTCACAGTTGCGGTTTAAGACGCAACAGCTGCAGAATTATTTAAACTATTACTCTGAGTAAACAGCAATTAGTTCTTATTTCTGGCAGCCTGTTTATTAGCTCTATGCATGGCTTGGTAAAACTGCTAGATGAGAGTGACAGTACGAACTTAAAGAGAAGTGCGTAATTTTGGAGATGTCTATGTAAGAATAACCTCCTTGAGTGACACAGCTGTAATGCTTCGAATGTATACAGAAATTAAGGACTGCTTATATAAAGACAACTTTCCATCCAAATGAATCATGAGGGAAGAATGGATGGTGTATATGACAAAAAATCTCACTTTCCACTGTTTAGACACGCCGAGTTACCAGATTATGCAAGTCTGTTGTTTTAGTGTAAATTTTAGCAATAAACTACATAAATTAACTGGGGCTATTGGGACATTCAGTAGATATATTCCTCTTTCTTTTTTATTCATGTACTCCTGTCCTCTGTGCTTTCTTTTACTTTCTTCCTTTTCTGGAATAAGAGCTGATAAGTCTACAGTAAGGTAAAGAATGAAGAGACCAATCAAACCCCCATAGCATGCAGTAAGCTCTTATTCACGGTATAATTAAAGGCTAATAAAGGTTCAGGTCATGACTATCTATCTGACCATTTATAATTTAAGTTGCGTAAGGATTTAAGCAGTTAAATCTCCACCTCTATGGAATAAAACTGGTTGAAGTGGCATGTTTTTTTTAGAGAAATGTTCTGTAGTCATGGAAGAAGTCTCCAGTGTCAGAACTTGGTAACGGTCACTTTGGACATTTTCATACACATGAAAGATATTTAGGACTTAAAAAAAAAAGTCTGGTTATTGACTCTTAAATATGTCATGCAGCAGTAGTCAGTGTGTGAATTACAGAAGAATACTCAGAAATATTTCAGGAATATTTCCTATTTCTATATTAGTCTCATTCTTCCAACATAAGAATTAAGCATTAAAGTTATAGACTGCCATGCATGTCCTTTCTATTCTTGTATTTATCTGATTTGGGGATTCTCTCTTTCAGGCCATACTCTTTGCCAGTTAAGTCTTAAAGCACATTAGTTCATAGGTGGATCCACATTCAACAGAAAATCAAGGGTAGTTTTGAGACGCTCGTGTGCATGTCTGAGTGGCTTGAAATATACTAGGACCCTAATTGCACTTTGCATTAGGCTGCATCACATCATCCTGTTGTTTTCTAAGATTATTTTCTTACATCTTTATACGCCCAAGCTATTTAATCTTTATGATGCACTGCAGCAGAATGATTTGGATAGCCTCAAAGTTTCATTTGGCTTCATCTCTGCAACTGAGATTCGCTTCGAACAGATTCAACTATTTTCATTAGTGCTGCTTTAAAAAATAAACAAACGACACAGTTCCTAGTGACATTCCAGCTGATGTACGCACACTCACAGGATAACAGATGGCCGACTTCCCGTCTGATGCACACTTTCCATCAGGAACAAGACACTGGGGCTATTAAACGCATTTTAATCCACACAAGCTTTTTTAAGTTGGATCTAATGAATTCAGTGCTTCTAATCTGTGCTTTCTCTCAGTGGCAGTGTATCGTATAGTTTAGGAGCAAAAGTGACTCAAATATCTGTCTATCTGTCTAAGTGTTGTTTGTGCATATTAAATTGTGCATGCATAAAGTGGGAACATTGATGGTGATTGACTAAATGTAATTATATGAATAACCTCATGTGAACGATACTAGTGAAGCCACATATATGAAAGGGCAGTGGGTGCTCAGTGGTTAAGAATCTGGGTTACTGATCTAAAGGTTGAGGGTTCACACCTCAGTACCACTAAGCATCCTTTGAGTAAGGCGCTTAACCCTCAATTGCTCAAGTTGTATTAAAAAAATAAAAGATAAATGTAAGCAACTAAATGATACCTATATGATGGTAAATAAATGATTGTTTATCCAGGATAAGGTCATTTTTGTGGGTGAGATGATTGGAAGTGTGCAAAATGCTATATGAAAGCAGTGTTGGTGAGTAAAGTAAATGTTTTTACTCATCTCTTTGAATTCGGAGGTGAATCAGAGTGAATTACAGTTATAAAATACCCAATGTTTAAACAACCAAAGGCTAAAGCAGTAATATATACTATCATCTGATGAGTGGAAATTTAAGAAGCAATTTCCTTTATAGAGTGGCTTGCAAAAGTATTCATACCCCTTGAACTTTTCCACATTTTATCATGTTACCACAAACATAAATGTATTTTACTGGGATTTTATGTGATAGATTTTGTTTAGGGGAATAAGAGTAAAGGAGCTGAATATAAATGCATGCCACACTTTTCAGATTTTTATTTGTAAAAAATTTTGAAGACCATGCATCATTTCCACTTTGTGTTGGTCTATCACATAAAATCTCCATAAAACACATTTACATTTGTGTTGTAATGTTGCAGAATGTAGAAGAGATCAAGAGATATAAATACCTTTGCAATCCACTGTATAATCGACAATAGTAAATTTGACAAAAAATCCATATATTTTTCAGATGCGTCATGGATGTTTTAAGTGAATGTCTTAAGTAGAAGAAATTTGGCAACTTGGGGAAAGCCGTAAGCCTATGAATAAAGTCTGACTTTACTGTTATTGTGTTCATAGTTTAAGTGAAGTTGAGGACAAATTAAAACTAGACAAAATAAAAATGTGCAAGAGGATGATCAAAAAGTGTCTTCCAGCTGTAGTTGAGGACAAAAGTTGAATTGTATTTGATCTATATTATCGATTAAAAATAATTACCCATAGAACAGACTCTGTTCTAAAATGGAAAAAAATGCCATTGTGTGACATTTAAAACATAGATGCAGTCAGACCGGTGTGAGGTACAATCAGTTAATGAAATGAAAATTAATGTTCCTCTATCTCAACGTAAAATAATTTGTACATTTTTTTTTTTTTTTACCTCAAGTGTGCTTCAGATTCCTAGGTTAAATCCTTTAGTTTTGCTCCTCACACTTGACAAAGACGACAGATTGCCTTTTCTCATAAAACTGACTTTCCTTGTTGCAGTTCAATTCCTGTAAAACCAAACAAATCAGAGGGTTTTAATATGCGGTGACAGTCTTGTATGGGAAGTTTTACTGCGGTTAAATAATAGGCATGGTTGAGTTTAACCAAATATAATCTCTGCCTTTTGGTTGTATCAATTTGCACACAAATCCTGAGGTGACTTTCAGGCTGCAGTGAGTCATGTTGAAGTGCTAAATTAGTTTATTTGCATGTAATTTTGTGTAATGCCCAAAATTACTAAATACTTCATAGATGTGGTTTGTGCTTTGCATGCTTTATCAGGCGTTATCTCATTCTTTTTATTTGTTTTTAGCTCGCACGCATTTATCGGGCCTCAGTGATGCTGTTGTAGTGACCGTTGATTAAAGCCACAGTATTTGCATTGACTCATTTTCAGGGAAATCAGCAAGGGCCAACAATGTGTGTAAGTAGTTTACACAAATCAGATCCCTGACTGCCACGGCATGCGCGCTCACCAGATTGGATTGGCAGAAGCTGCTCCATGCTGAAGTTCACTAAAACACCTAATGATGTTAATCATACCTCAGGGAAGTTCTCAGACATGATGGCTCACATCCAGTCCCTACTTTACATTAACCTCTTTTCACAGTGACCTTCGTATTCCTGCACTTTCCCTTTTTTCAAAATGATTTATTTATTTCATTTATTTTCTGAACCGCTTATTCCTAATTAGGGTCGCGGGGAGGCTGGTGCCAACTCTGCCAACTCTGGGCGAGGGCGGGGTACACCCTGGACAGCTCGCCAGGCCATCGCAGGGCCATCAGTCACACAACCATT
>JAOUQZ010000004.1:4749303-4761539 GCA_028564935.1 Neosilurus hyrtlii
ACGCCCGAGCTGGGAATCGAACCCAGGACCTTCTTGCTGTGAGGCAGACATGCTAACCACTGCGCCACCGTGCCGCCTTATTTATTTTAACTTTGTTATAATGACAAGTTCAGTTCAAATTAAGAGCATTTCCATGACAAAATGTGGTCACCAGCAAAAAAAGTTTCTTCACTTGTATTTAGGATTTTTTATTGATAGGATGTTGGAAAATGGTGAGTGAGAAAAGATACTGCTCTCTTTATAGTGGTTTCATGCTGTGTTTTATGTGCTTTACATTTTTTTCTCCTATTAAATGCCAAAGTAAAGATTTCTACTTACTAATGACTGCACATACGCATGATGGCGGCACATGGTGCTTATTTAATTTTATTTTATTAATTAATTATTTAAAAAAATAAAAATTAAAGGTGTGATATTTGATATGCTGCCCAATGATTACAATCACTTCTGCAGGAAGTTGTACAGAACATGAGCTCATCTTTCTGTAACTTTCCTGTGCACAAAGTCACAACGACGTTAGTTCAACTTGGAAACCAGGTTTACCAACATGTTTTATCAATGAGTCACTCAAGTGGGTGTCACTTTAATCCTTCAGATAAAATAGTGGGTTGTCAAGGACATTGTTTAAGGGCCTAACAGAGGCAGCCTGTGGTACTGGGGCTTGAACTCCTGACCTTGTGATCAGTAACCCAGAGGCTTAACAACAGATGCACCACTTCCTCTAGCACCAGACCCATTAATCACATCACCAATATTTCCACATGAACATATATAGTGTGCTTTAGGCTGGAAGCTTTCCTTTAAAGTGGGACCGGATATTTTCCACTGAGGCTCTGTCACCATGTACACAGCTCTATCAGGTGTACCGGGTTACCCAAAAAAACAAACATTTACAATTGACTGGTAGTGTAATCAGTGTGTCACAGATGAAGAAAGTCCTTGGGAATCTGTGCTTAGTTGTACCCATCATCTTTAATGCTTTTCTGTCTTCTATGTTTCAGGCTGGAACTGTGCGTGACTCCATGGCTAAATCTCTGTACAGCGCTCTGTTTGATTGGATCGTATTTAGAATTAATCATGCACTCCTCAACAACCGTGACCTGGAGGAGTCAGCCAAGGTGAGTGAGATTTCATTCAGATAATGGGAGAGAAAGTCGAAGGATGACTAAGCGCTCCATCAGCTCTATCAGGCATGTTCCGGCTCCAATGGATTGTGCTCTGATGGGGGATATGCACTGTCATTTTGTGGTGCTGTCTGCTGGAGAGAACTGGTTTAGTTTGTAAACTATAGATGCAGGCATTGTGTAATGGATGCATCCCAGCAGGCTGTTGTGTGTGTCCAAATATAAAATGTTGAAGATACAGCAGTATAATTTTGTCTTACAAATATTTTAGGGTAAAACTAAACACTTTACCTGGCTTGATCTCTTCTCAGATCTTATCCATCGGTGTTCTTGACATCTTCGGATTTGAAGACTACGAGAACAACAGCTTTGAACAGTTCTGCATCAACTTCGCCAATGAGAGACTTCAGCATTACTTCAACCAGCACATCTTTAAGCTGGAGCAGGTGAAAGCTAAACCGCAGTCATTCTCATCTCCTCCACCCACATGGCGCAACCTTACATACTAATAACAGATTTATTACCAGTAGTTACGGCTCGAGTTGTTTTGACTGCACACGGAGTGAAAATAATGGCTTATGTGCTACATGAGTTAAAAGCACGTGCCCAGACTTCCAGCTTGAGTAAAATGTAAATTTAAAAAACTGTGGAATGGTACAGCATCAGGTTAAGGGAGAATAATTTCAGTCCTTCACTTCTATAAAGCATAGTTGCTTATATTTAATTGTAGCCTATTAAATACTATGCAAACATTTCAACATCTTTGTCTCTACTAATGGAACAAAAGAGCTCTATTACTTAATGTGCACATTCACTGACACATAAAAACCTAATCCAAGTCATATCTTTTAACTCGCTAGTGTAAAAATGGTAGTTAACACAATATAATTAAAGTATGTTGAGCTGTTTAGAGAGGTTGGCTTTATCTTGGCATTATTTGTTCTGGGTTAGTCTTTGTAGTTTTCTGACCATTTTGTGTTCGCACCCTCGCTAACGTCTGGATAACAGTTCTAGGGCCAGCGCATCAGCTTATCCTCTTCTGGTTTTAAAATTACTGCCAGGGTAAAATAATGCCAAAATAATTTTTGCTGGAGGTTTTATTGCATATCTATTTGTAGAAGTTTCCAAATTTGAGGAAAATGTGGCTAGAGAGTATTTAAAAGAATCATGCCATATGACTTATGAATGTTTGTACTTAACATGGCTCCAACAGTTGCTGCTAGGTTGCCAGAGAGATTGGGGGAGTAAGAGAGACATTGAATGAGAGCACAGGTGTGTGTCCACACACCAAGCAGAGATTGAGTGAGTGTGCAGACAGAGTTGAGCATGAGTTGTTTGCTCAGAATAATATTTTCTTTTCAAATATAATTCATATGCTTGCAAAGGTCCTAGTGAATGAAGTCCAAAAGTAACACCATAGCTAGGAGGTGCTGCTGAGAACAGTGAGCATGTGGTAGACAGAAGAGAAGTTTGTCTTAATTTGTGCTGTTTTTTTTGTTTGTGTTGGTCCTTAAAAACAACTGTCTCTATCTGTGTTCATTAATTTGCACGTTTAGTAGATTGCCTGCTGAAGTCACCATTTACATTATAGTTTTACATTAGTAAGACTGGCAATTGAATTGAAGTAGTGTTGTTGGGTCTTTTGGGGTTTTTTTGTCATAACATTGAGAACACAACAACGAAATTTAAAAAGCTCTGCTAGAGACTCGCACATCTCACACATACACAATAAAGTATAAATATTTTTTTTAAAATACCATAAAAACTATAATTAAGGTGTATTGTATTAAAAGTCCATTTTAGTGGTTGCAAAATATACTAATAATAAAAACTGTAATAAAATGCATTTCCAAAGGCTATAGATGGTGGAGGTGGGGCTGCATTTGAGATTTCACTGCAAGGTAATTGCACACTATGGGGACTGTATGGAGTGTTAGTACTTGTGCAAGGCACTGAATAAGCATTGGATGTCACTTACAGGAATGTTTTACCTGAACAGCATTTCTATTACTCTTCTCAGAGCAGATAAATGATTCTTCTTGTATGCTGTAATCACTCAGATGCTATCGATAGTGATTGGGTAGAAAAAATGTATTTTTAATATGTAGAATTTTTTAAAAATATTTTGTTGAATGGTCTGTATGGTGGTTTGTGCTCATCACAGGGATAATTATGGTAAATAAATTGACTTTAGAGAAATAAATAAGTTTTGCTAAAAGGCACTTAAAAGAAATGACAAAAAAACGATCTGTTGTAGCTCACTGGATCAACATTCATTTTAGCTCGCCTGAGGTACCTATAGCCCCCACAACTCATCACTGTAATCATCAGCTGTCAGAGCGGCGCCTTTGTGACTCACCTTTTAAAGCCTTGTGATAAGTTTAGCTCTCATGATGTGGAGTGAAGGTTTGATCATAAATAGAACTATTAGTGCTAAAACATTTATGAAGCAACGTCCTGACCTTCAGTGATGAAATATTTGAGTTTTGTTTTACACTTTGATTATCTGTTCACTATATTACTTTAGCGATTTGTTCTATATAATTAACAGTTAGGCGAAACTAAATATTGGTGATGAGTCTTCGAGATATTCACGCAGCCTACAGTGAATAATTGTTTTAGTACACACTAAACAGGAATATAAGAAAATTAGAAAAAATATTTTTGATGAGATTTTTATGGTTTGTGTCACCTGGCAGCGAAGCTGAAGCCACACTTAGGGATCACTATGGTGTTGTCTTGCATAGACATTGTCATCTGTCCTAAAGCAGGCAACTTATTTTAACCAAGCTTTCAGTATTATCCTGAGTTTGTGTGATGGGTATGTGTGTTGCAAATTGTATATTAGTAAATTCTACCCAGGAGTAGTTCTACGGCTTTTGAGTGGCACAACAGAAAAGTCTGATGCTGCAGAGCTCCAACTAAGCTGTGTACTGTGCTTTTATATATCATCTTTTAGTAAAGATGTTTGAATATGTTCTTCTGTAAGTGTAGTTCTCTACTTATGCCCCCTTCAGTTTGAACTAAAGTGATGTTGAATCTCACACTGCGGCTCTGGATACAGTGGAGAGCATCTGAAGTGCTCGGTACTCATTTAAGTGCCAGATCAGATTCGCCTCGCCTCACTGATTGCTTCCATTATTTGATCAGGCAGCAGAAATCTCCGCTGGGCACCCACAGTAGAGCAGCTCACTTATGTAAGGTGCCATCTTATTACGAGCCACAGACGGCGGGCATCAAAGGTGAAGGATCTGATTGCGATTAGATTAGATTACGCTAATGCACTGCTTTTACACTTCTAATACAAAGACACATTTAGCACTTGGCAGTTGCAAATCACATTATGTTAAATGTGTGTTTTCCCAGAAAAAGCACAAATTTAGCCTATTTGTAGGCTAACAAGAGAAAGACTGCTGTCATAGTTGGTAGGATTTGTACAGAATTTGGATTTTGAGGAGAGTGTTAGCATCTTGGATTTGTTTGTTTTCACACAGATGTGTTTTTTTCCATTATATTTTTTTCTGCTTGTGAAAAATTTCATTCAGCATGCAAGCTGAATCATGGCACAACTAAATGAACATTATCAGTTGAGTTTGTATTCATACTGGATGTCCTGCATGCCACATCATTATCAAAACAAAGAAGAGGGTTTTCTCCTACTGTACAATCAAGCAAGTTTTTAGATGACCTAATAAAAAGCCCAAGACAGAACTCACTAAATAAATCAGGAATGAAGCTTGTGTTTAAATGCTGTGAGTGATTATTACCTCAGGGAATGAAAAAGATTGTTGTGGATGATGCCGATAATTAAAGTGACAACTTTGCAAACTTTCCCCATTGCAAACTTTCAATTGTTCAAAATTTGGCACCAATGCTTTCTACCAGGAAATTAGGTTATAAATGTAGAAGGCAAGGTTTCCTTCTCCTTGGGCACTTTTAGGCATAAATTAGATTTAAAATATTAATCCCATCACCCAACATAAGTGCCGAGCTTTATGACTGTAGCAGAATTAACTTCTCTTCACAGCCACACTGCAAAATCTATTGGAAAGAGTGAAGCATGTTATAACAGAAAAGGGGACTTAATCTGGACTTGACTGTTCAGCAACCAAGTGTCTGTGATGCTTTGATATCAACATACTTCTGGCTGTGTGTGTGTGTGCATATGTATATATTATGAAAGAAGTAACAATGTGTAGAGTTTTTCCAAGTCACCACTCCTTTTTTTTGAGGTTGAGTCACCTTAGGTTTTCATATCTTTGCTTCTTTGATTGTCCAGAAGGTCTATGGTTTTTATCTAAAGACCACAAGATGCCTCTGTACTCCATTGTGAAACTGGAAGAAGTAATTTGAGAAGTTGAACCAATTACATTACTCACTACCCTGTCTAGCTTACACTTTAGCTCACCAAAGTGAACCTCAAATCTGTGTTAACGTACGCTCTTAATAAGCATTCATGTGCCTTCTTTATATAAATGATATTTTTCTACAGTTAGAGATTTGATGTTAAACAAGTGTCAGTTGGTATAATTGTCTCATACATGAGATCATGCATTCATGGCCAGTTTAGGACAAGTTTATTTGAATGTCCTTGGATGGGGAAAAGTAACTCATGGTGCACCACCCATTTGTTCCCAGACAAACATTTGGGCATGTGACGTTCTCCGCCAAGTTCCACACTTTGATTGCTTTAGGACATGAAACATAGTGGACTTGAGTCAGGAATGAGTCGGACTGGAGTGTGTGATGAACTCAAATGGCTGTGGGCTTTTTCCACTTCACAGAGGCTTAAACACACTCAAACTTTTACCTCAGGATGCAGCATGCCTACATGATTAGCTGTTCTCATCTTTATGCCCCTTTGTGAAGAATGTGACATGGTAGAAAATTAACACATACCCCACACACCTACCCACTGAGTTTTGACTGATGGTATGCTTAGTCTATATCCTAGTGCACCAGTATAAGAATGTATTCACTGATAGAGACTTTAAAGCACTTCTATAAGTCGCTCTGGATAAGGGCGTCTGCTAAATACTGTAAATGTAAATGTAGTAGAAAGGGTAGTAGCAGCAGCGTCTCATTAGAAGGTGTAAGTAGTAGTAGTAATCATTGTGCTGCATGCTAGCTGAATAATGGAATATTGGGCTCGGCTCTTGGAGATCCTGTCTGTTTCTCAGCTACGCCTGGCATGCTTGCCATCTGCCGCCTATAAATCCAAACACACTGGAGTGGCGCTTGGAAAAGGCTGACATGACCCACACGCTCTCATTATACCATTAATAGCAGTTTTTCTCTCCTTTTTTTCACCATGCCATTTATGGGCATGTCGTAAATGGGGTTTTATTTGCTTTCATTTGGAAGCCGCTTGAGCTTATACCTCTCGTCAGCCAAAACAAGGCTGTGCAAGAAAAAAAAGATCTGGCTTGGCTTGCATTAGTTCATTAGTGACTGTGTTATTGATCTATTTATATAGGAGTATCATTAGTCGTGGTATAAATTTTCTTAACAGATTTCCTTCCAAAGAATTATAGTTATTGTCTATTTGTTTTGATTCTTATTCCTGGTATTACCCTACATGAGCAGTGATCTTGAAATGCTGCTGAAATAACCAGGTATTTTTCTAGTTTGTTTATCTAATTTTCTGCTTTTTCCTTTAACAAGGCTGAAAGATGCTTCTGATTTTTATGAAACCCTGCCTGGATAGACTCGTACATTTTTACATTCTCTGAAATCCAAGGAAATGGCAGGAAGAAAAAGAAACAGCAAAATGTTAAACATGCCTTTCATTTTATTAAAACCGCAGAGACCGCGGTCAGACTCGGGCAACATTTCTTCAGTCATGGTCATGAAAACACTTAAAAACACTTTGGTGGCCTGTTGTTTTGTTTCTCTGGCCGCTGTCCAGAGATGAAAGAAATTCCTCGGCTTGGGTGGAGCCGTGTGGATGCATAACTCTTCATAATAAAAACAACAGAATGGTTCATTTGTATGAAATAATTTGTTTGTATAAAAAATGAAATGACCTGGTGGGACAGCATAGTGTGATTTGTGTCTGTGTTACTCGTGTATTATTGCTTTATTTCCAGCATGAACTCAAAATCAGAGCTCTAGACTCAGTTCAGTTTATTGTCTCAGGTTAAATCTGTGTGTTTAAAAGGTGTGTTTAATGTTTCTGTGTTTCTCCCCTCAGGAAGAGTACAGGGCAGAGGGCATCACCTGGCATAACATAGATTATATCGACAACACAGGCTGTATCAACCTCATCAGCAAGAAACCCACAGCACTGCTCCACCTACTGGATGAGGAGTGCAAGTGAGTGATGGAAAGAGCTTTTTTACTGAGTGAGAGTAAGCCCTGACACATCAGCCATGAGTGTTTATAAAAAAAAAAATAAAAAAAATTGGCCCTGTCCTGCTCCTTGGTTATTTGAGTTACATTTTGAAAATTGAGCTGACATTTTGTTCACTGTAAAGAAAAGAAACAGTTTTTTGCTCCTCTGTTTTTATTGTTTCATGATCAAGGAAACATCTTAAAATAGGCTGAAATCAGACTCTGTGGTTTTCATAGTCCAACTCTCATGGTACATTCTTTCTCTTCCTGTAGCTGTTGATTTTCTGTTCATGTATTGGCAGCAGCTCTTGTTCCCCTCAAGGCTAAAGGAACTGGGCATGTTATCATATTTCTGCATCTCATCCTCTTTCTTTCTATTTTACTCCCCGACCTTTAGTCTCTTCTCATGTTTATCTTCATTGTGTAAGAAACTTAAAAATCACTAATAATCTATCTTTCGGTTCAGCCATTTTCATGTGAAACCGTAACTGATGTTATTTCCTTTTGTTCCTTCTGTCAAACCTTCAGGGCACTGAGTTTATTTAATGTATTCTTTTGTTTTGTTGGGTGGGGGGGGGGTGATTTGTTGGGATTGTTGGGGTTTCTGCTGTTAATTTTTTTTCCCCTCCTTTTTTTGGTTTGAAATGTATTTTCTCAGTTTCAGTCTGAGAGTTTAGTGGATCTCTGACAGCATTGTGATGAAGTTGATTATTTCAGCAATGATCCAGTCCAACAATGTTTGGGTGTGAAGAGCAGATCGAGACTTAGCTTTGCATCGGAGCTGTTGATCACATACGCTGGATATTTTCTTAGGGCCCAGCACATTGCGGGCATCCTACAGTGATCAGTCTGTTTGCGTGTTCACATCCTTGTCTAGGCTAGAACTTCCGTTTTGCTGGTGGCACATGCCTCAAACTTTGAGGGTATGTGTGTAAGGTGGTAAGGCTACGTGTCCCATACTAGCATTAGGTCACTGTAACCTTGACCTTTGAAAAACTTTTCTGGACCATATTTTCTGTATACTTAGCCTCACGTATACCAAACTAGGCATACTTACTGTATTAAGACATTAGGTCACTGTGACCTTTACCTTTGACCTCACTTAAAGACAAAAAAGCTTGTCCACTTAATATTTCCTCTATGGTTGCCGTTGCACATACAATATTAGGTATGGCCAGGTCACTCACTTCAAGGTCAAGGTCACGACCCATAATCAAAAGTTAAATGTTGAAACACTTTGGTGGGTTGAAAGATACAGCCCGACATGGGTAAATTTAATCTTCCACTTTGACCGTGAAGATGATCACCACACAGATTGAAAGGTAGAGGGTGTCTGGTTCATGCAGTGTCTGTGAAATTGTGGTTTATGTATTTGAAATGTCTGTGTACTTCAGCCAGATCAGAGCCCACAGTTATGGTTGCTATCACAATGGTATTTAGTTAACTCTGTTTTTGAAAGAAATTATATAATTATAAAACAGGTCCCTCCTTATACATGAATTAATGAATTTTTAAAAGTTCTACACTGTGTACCTACTGCATTCCTGACGTTACTGACAATTTTGCTTAATTTCTGTTTATTCAGTAGTGATTTTGTACAAGTGCTGTTTAATTTTCCTCTAACAGCAGCTCTGATTTCAGAGCAGCAAAACAAATGTCAGGTTATTGTGCTCATTCTAATACATTATCATTCACATGCAGCTGATTAGCATCGTCTCAGATGGGAACATTTTAAGCCCAGAACTCTGTACTCAGTGTTGCATCTCATGTGCAGTTTCTTCCTCTTATTATTCCCTTCTCCAGAAGAAATGTCAGCACAAAACATTTGAAATTTCTATCAGCTTATTTGAGCTAAAATTCTTTGTCTGCTCTAACAGCTTCCCGCAGGCTACCAACCAGACGTTACTGGACAAGTTCAAGCGGCAGCATGAAGGAAACAGCTACATCGAATTTCCTGCCGTCATGGAGCCAGCCTTCATCATCAGACACTATGCAGGAAAGGTCAAATATGGTGTAAAGGTGAGAACTGCACTCATTAACACTATGGGGTTTACTGTTGTGTCTTGCATATTACCCTGGGCTTCAACAAAACCCTTTTAAAACGTGCCTGTAAAGTCTTCCATATTGCTACGAATGGATTCCAAAGGCTGATATACACCGGGAGACTGAATTTGTGTGCAGAAGCAGAGGCTTTGTTCACACACACCTGCATGTTGTATGTACAGGGTGTGATACCAAAAACAGTTCAGTGTAGCAAAAATTATTTTGAGTTTTGAATTTAATTGAATTGAATTTAATTAATTAATTTAATGATTTGAATTTAAAAAAAAAAAAAAAAACTCAATGTTTTTCAAATTTTTTCACCCATAAAACCAATCTGCTCCATACTGTGGATTTTTTATTTTATTTTTTTTAATAAACTGATATAAACTGAATAAGACTTGGTACACATTTTTTTCATTCTTAATTTTTGTGTATTTAATGTATGATTATTTAATTTAAAATAAAGACTTATACACACAAATGCCCTTTCAGGTGTATGGTTCTTAAAATTAAAACTTAAAATAGTGAGGGAGAAAACAGTCTGTAAACAATAATCTTCCAGAATCCTATACAGTTATGGGATTTAAAACAATGCTGGTTTGTTTGGTCAGTACTGCCCCAATATTTTCATTAGTGATGTTCAATGCCCTAACCCAAACCCACAGCAAACTCATTCAGCCTTAACAGTTTGGTTAAATTGTTGGTAAAACCAGTTAAATTGCCATTATTCCTTTTAAAACCTTTTTTTTTTTTAAAGGAATTACATTTTAAAGATGCACAGCGATGAAGTTGTATATGAGATGCACATCACAAAATACATTTTATAGAGTATGCACCATAACTTTACATAACATTCACAAGCGCTCAGAGCAGTAAAGTAGTCCCAGATGTGCAGCGGGATCATGTTTTTATTCTTTACCCAGTTCTTACAATAAGGTTGACGCAATAAGCACTTCTGGAAAACATTACATCATTGCTTTTCAGTGCATGTTTGCATTTCTGTAATCAATTTTGTTGTCTCCTGCTCTGACTTTTTTGGAGCCTGTTGGAAGTCCTTTTTATGCTGACACACAAATCACACATTTAAAAAAAAAAAAAAAAAGAACAGCCTGTAGGTATTCTGAGAAAGCTGTAGACATTTTTTTTTTACTGGAAGATAAATGACCTGGCTCTGTTCATTGAGCTTAATCACACCACTGGAACGTGTGTTATTAACAAAATCATGGTTTAGATCACGATTTAGATGCAGACTCACAGGCCTTCTGGTCTTCATTGATGGCAATCGTTACTAAAGACCTGTTTAAACATTGAGAGCATTCTCATCTGTTTTTGTTTAGTCTGTTGTATTGTGAAAAGGAACCCCCATTAAACTTGTACAGCTCTCGTCAGAAAGATGAGAGAAACCTGTCCATGTGGTGAATTTGTTTTTGGTAATAGAATTGTGTAGGTACCGTTTCATCTCAGGTGAATCATGTCATTAAATTCACATGAGCTTATTTATCTAGCTTAACTGCATGTCCTTTTTTTAAGCTAGTTTTGGCACTAATAGCACTTTCAGTATTTATGCAATGTCTTAAATGTTAATGTTTATAGAAGTATAGTACATAGAATATTTATAAACACAAAACTTGATTGGCTTGATTGACTTGAACTTGATTGATGCTTGGGGATCCTCTTCATGACGAAGGAGTTCTTAACAAATTAAATAAATACATTTTATTTCTCAATTTATATGCCCTTAAATAAAAGATGGTTGTATTATATGCCCTTAAATGAAAGATGAACACTGAATGTAGCTACTATCTGATAATGCAGTTTTATTGCAAATAAATATTTTGCAAAAAATTTTTTCAATGTAATAAACTGCACCAATACATTTTCACATAGGAAAAGAAATCGCTTTTGCGATCAATAAAGGGTTGGTATGCAAATTTCTTCTCAGGACTTCAGGGAGAAAAACACGGACCACATGCGGCCAGACATCGTAGCTCTGCTGAAGAGCAGCAGAAACGCTTTCATTGGTGGCCTGATAGGCATCGACCAAGTAGCTACATTCCGCTGGGCCGTGTTGCGTGCTTACTGCAGAGCTGTGGTGGCCTTCAGGGAGGCGGGGAAGAGATACACAGAGAAGAAAAGTGGTGAGTTTTTTTGTTAGTTTGTATTGGAGGACACGCTATGAGCAGGTACAAACAGCAGAAATCAGGTTGTGGTCTTTAAGGTGTTCAGTGTGGTTACAGTATTCACTGAGTGAGTGATACGTTTACAGCTTTCACTCTTGAATTAGTGATGTGTGGAAGAGCAAGATTAATGAGATTCTGGTAGAAATTAAAGGGACGAAATTTTTAAATCTCTGATTAAAAGAGCAAAGACAGCAAAACACAGTAATTTTTGCAGTACATGAAAATACTGTTTAATATTGTGTGTTATATGAACAAACAGAGGGGCATGCAGACTTTAAAGTTTGTTGTTTTTTTGGGGGGATCCTTAAGAGCCAGGTAAAGGTTGCATGCAGTATTACCATTTTGATACAGGCAGATGACATCTCAACCACCAAGATAATAGCCTGCGTTGAAAGGATCCTCGTGTGCGTGCGTGCGTGTGTGTATATATATGTATATGTGTGTATGCATATGTATACATGTGTATGGTGTGTGTGTGTGGGGGGGCACTACAGTTTTATCCCGACAAGCCTGTTTCGTGGTTGCCTACTCATCAGGGGAATTTATATGTAAATAT
>JAOUQZ010000004.1:4775841-4794105 GCA_028564935.1 Neosilurus hyrtlii
CTCCTACTGTGTTAAACCATTGTTCAAAAATTTGGTTGACTAATTTGATTACATATTTGATATTAATATTAATATTAAAAAATATTTTTGGTAATCCTGTGCTGTTCAGCTTTTCTGTAGCTCGATTCTTGCTCATTAGCTCATTTTATGAAACATGTGGTGCAGCTTTGCTTGATGGAACAAAAATAAATGTGTTCAGTGTAGCAATCTAAAGTAGGGACTAAGTAGGTAACATCTATGGAAATGTAAATATTTTATTGGCAATGAAAACCTTTTTGGAGTAATGTTATCATAATGTCTTTCCTTTGAGGAATCAAATCATTTTAAACATTTCTCTCATATTTCATTCTGACATTCTTTTGCATTTAATTCGGTTTATTTTTAAAAATACAGTCCCAAACAAATGAAGAAAGAACACCTACAGGGATTTATTTAAACATAAATATGATGTGTATTGATAGTCTTTCTATTAATAATAATAATAATAATAATAATAATAACAACAATTCAAACAAAACCGGGTGTTTGTGCAGCTTAAATTAAAGGGTGTGTTCACATCTTTTAAACTGCATTCAATACAAGATCTTTGTCCTTAAAGATTTATTGCCTTTTTCTTCCTATTTGGTAATAGACAGCTGTGCCATAAGGCAGAACTTTTTAGATTTTAAGATGATCTTTGATGTTTATTTCTAAGAAACTTTTTTAAAAGACCACAAATATATTTGTATACAAATACGCCTCACATTGATGATACCTTCAACTGGAAGCAGTTTAAAACTTCCTATAAAACAGGAAATTAGACTTTGCTGGTCTTTGTTGCTTTACTGCCTTTTAGACGTCCTTCTGAAACAGAATTTTTCCCAATTTGGCCAAACCTGTTTCTAAAGCCCTACCCATGGTGTAAATCACCTGAACGTAGAGAACATGGATAGATTCATAATACACTATGCAGTTTTTATTTCAATTTTTGGTTTGTCTGTTCTAACATCTAGAATATGTCACATTTCTGCAGTGCTACACCTCCGACCATTGGTTCCGTGTTTACATTGCAGCTCATATTTACAGAAAAATCTTGCCAGAAAAACCAAAACACCTGGCATATTAGGACTGATTTTAAGAGTTAAAATGCCTTCTCAGTGCACTTGAGTTAGCTGAGATGCTGACTGAACAGTTTTACTCAGCAGACCCCAAACAGCATCTTTTTCTTTATGTACAGGACTGGTGGCGGTGCCGCCAGGTCAAGCAAAGAGTTACACAACCGAAGTATGAGAGTGTCAGACAGGGTGCAGCAATCTGCGTTCAGTCAGCTTGGAGAGGTTTCCAAGAGCGCCGTAGATTCCTGCTATGGAAGGAAGCCATACTGGTAATTCAAAGGAACTGGAGACTGTGCTGCTATAGACGCAGTCAAGCTGCTGTCATCATCCAAGCTGCCTGGAGAGGTTACAAGGCCAGAGAAAAGTACATCTACCAACGTCATACCATAATTCTCTTTCAGGCAGCATGTCGAGGCTGTTTAGAAAGGCAGAGGTATGTGACTTCTCTCACTACAGAGGGTTGCTTTGTTTAGTCATACTGCTTAATAATACAGGAACCCAAAATATCCTGGATCAGTTCAATCCATGGCCTAATCTTATTCATGCTCAGATCTTACTGGTAGGCAGCCAAGCTGAAATCTGCTGATTTACACAAGCACTAAGCAGGAGAAGTTTGATGGGAGAAATGTAAAGTTGTTTTAGTACTGTTTTAGTCTTTTTTTTAATTATATTTTAAATCTTATTTGTACTGTATAATTAAGGTTGTATATCTTTGTGGTGTCTTTTAAAAACCTAGGTTCCGGGAACTGAGGGAGCAGAAGTTGAAAGACGCACAGCTGCTGAATGGACAAACAAGCCCATCTCCAGAGGAAGAAAAACTAAAGATCATGGGTCTGGATGTGAGGATGCGGGAGGATCGCTCTAACGAGGAAGAGACGAGGAGCTTTCAGCACCTCTGTGAGGCTCCTCAGGAGGAGCTGCATCAGAAGGATCAACAAATGCAGGGTGAAGAAGCAGAAGGTGCTGAAGTGGTGATCAGAGAGAGAGCACGGCTGTTTGATGAATCCAACCTAAAGACACGGGCCAAGAGAGAGAGTCGGCGTATGCGGGAGTTAGAGCAGGCCAAGTTTAGCCTGGACCTACTTAAGGTCCGTGCAACAGAAGCAACATCTCCTTCCGAGGACAGGCGCTGGTCTGTGGAGTTGGCCAGTGATGGCGCCCTCTCGCCTCAAGGCACTCCAGATAGTCAAAGCTCTAAAGGAAGTTTTGAACTGGTTACTACGGATGACTATGCAAAGGAAAAAGTCCCACGTGATGAGATTGGGGACCTTAACTCTTCGTTTCCTACAATAAACCATGAAGTGTTCCCTAGTAGTCCCAAGAGTACATTTTCTCCTGAATCTCTTGCACCTGCCATTCTGTCTTACAGTTTCAAAGCTGAACCAGAGCATCTTTCTGTGTTGCCCAAACTGGAGAACACACTTCCTACTTTCTACATTCCTCCAGTAGAGTACAGCTCCATATTTGCAAAGTCTAGTATGAACTCTACCACCTCTAAGAATCAGAATCCCCAAAAGCCAATAAATGGAAAGGAGTCTCTACGCAGACCAGTAGTGCTTGTTATTAGCATGCAGAAGGAAATAATGCCTGATGCTGCAGATATGAAGCCACCAGAAGTAAGAGACTCTTCTGCTCAGACCAGTGAGCCTCCCAGCCCAGCACAGAGTGAAAGCACCAACCGGTCCGTTCTGGAGAGGCTCGAGAAGCTCAATGAAGCTCAACAGCAACGACAGAGGTATCAGCAGCAGCAGAACGAGAAGGAGATGATGGAGCAGATCAGGCAGCAGAAGGAGATTCTGGAGAACCAACGCAAGCACATTGCCCAATCTGGAAAGGAGATGTTTGAGAAGCAGAGAGGCGAGGCCTTACAAAGGATTGAGAAAAGCAGGCAAGAACGATCTGTAAAGGCCACAGACAGAAGTGTTCCGACAGCACAGCCGGATCACAAACTGAATACACCATCCTTGGCAAGAGAAAGATCAAAGGACATACAGAGTGTGTCCCCAGAGAGTGGATGGTCCCCAAAACTAACCTTAGAGTCTCAAGAAAATGCTGCCAAAGAAGTCCGCAAGAAACCTCCGACGTCAAGTGTATGCATTAACTTGAATGAGCGACATGGAGATATTTTTTTTTCACCCAAGGACAAGGTTTCCATCTCAAAGTAAGTGCTGGACTCTTAAATAACATGTTGACATTCCTGGTTAGTAGGAAGTAACTTAGTGGGAACCTAATGACTGGCTGTGTTGCAGGATTGAAAAGGAATTTACTGGTAGAGGAAAGTCAGCGGGAGTTCAGAAGGAGACCAGATCCTTGAATATCAAGGCCTTGAAGCCTCCTAAAGGTCGTGAGGTGAGAAAAGAATCCATTGAAAACAAATGAATGTTGCATATGACACCCTGAGCTTGGTGTCACCTTTCATATCCTTTGGAATTTGTATTATTATTATTACTCACATGTGCATTTTTGTATGCAATGTAAGAACTGTTCAGGAGAGATCATCTTGGATCACGGGAGTACCTGCTTGCACAGTGGGGTTGTCACAGGACCTTCTTACTTGTGTTGTTATTGTTTGGTTGATCAGGTTGCCAGACCAGGCCATAAAAAAGCCCGCATGGCACGGACACGCTCAGACTTCCTGACCCGCAGTTCAAATCCTTCAGGGGAGGGGGAGTCAGAGGAGGAGGAGTACGATGTGACCACTCTGTCTCTTGGCCCACCCCTCCCCAAGCAGGACTCAGAGGGGGGGACACTAGACGCATGTCACAGTGACTCTGAAATGGTAATTAAACGGTCCACACTTCCCAAACCAGGCCCTCCTATGGCGCCAGACCTGACAGTGTGGTTTTTCTCTCCAGCTAACCTACCGACTCTCATATAGACCTCTGTACTCACCACTTAAAGAGCTATAGCACTGTGTATTTCGCAGTGTTTACTGTAATCTAGGAAACACGTCTTGAAAATTATGCTCATCTGTGATAGCAGTATCTTTTTTTCAGTTTTTCTTCATCTATATTAATAAGGCAGTCAAACCAAATTATTTCTAACATTATTTAACAGTATTGCGTAGATTCTTCTGCAGATATTAAAACTGCATTGTTGTTGTAAATCACAGCTACACAGATGTGGATAAACCCAAGTGTGTTTCTGCTTCTGATTGTAAAAACACGTTCCACGTTTTAACCCCCACTACGCTTCGCATTCTGATTAATGCTCCAGATGAGACCGTGACAGTCATTGTAGCTCTGGGTCGCTGGCAGTCTGCGTTGTTTAGAGATTCACATTGTGTCTCAGCACCCAGATTAACGATCACTGCATGTTCTTTAGGCACCGGCTTTTTCTCTGTCCTCACCAATAGTTTGCTCTAAGCTCCAGAAGCAGGAGGTCTCCGGTGTCTCCTCTGCCCTTCCTTTACCCTGTAGATTTCTTCAGCCTCTCACAATCTCTTATCTTGTCTTCTATTGTTCTTGTACTTTTTTTAGCAAATGTTTCTGTCATTGTATTAATGGAAGTTACTTGTGTTTAAAGAAATATACCAATGTTTAAATTTCTCTGGATAAAGGCATGTGCCAAATACCAAAAAATGAAAACACTTGAATCCTTTCTGTAGTGTATGTGGGTTGTTTATTTCAAGAATTGTGACAGAAAGCTAGTAGCTCACAGAGCTGCAAAGGCTGACGACTGTAGCAAATTTGGGGTTTTGTCAAGGTGTGTAAAAGGTTGCAAAATAGTTTGTAAAAACGTTTTAGGACTGCAAACATTTGTTCTTTTTCTTCTTTTTTTGTGGGGGCGTTGTTTTCCCAGAATTTATCTGTAAGCATTTGCAAACGGTTATAACACGTGTCACTACAGTTCTTTTTGGTTCACCAAGTAGTGAACACTAGTAACTGTTTAAGAACCCTTATGAACTCTTTTAGCAACTGTTTGCAAATATTGACTGTTAAAAACAGTTTTTTGAAGGTCAATATTTGTCAGCTTTCAGTACTTGTTAAAAGCCCCATCAGCAGCCAGACAAAGTGATTCTTGTCAAGGACAGTAGCATGCTGGGCTTCTTCCAGACAGAAATTGATTTCCAGGCAAATCTTTCTAGCTTTGTCTTCCACAGTTGTCAGGAGAAATTTGAATGCTGTTTGCTCACCCTTTTTGTAGGGTTGGGTTCATCGATGGGGTAAGGGTGGCTCAATTCCAAGATTTGCCTGATATTCACCTGGTATTGTACCAGGAGTTGGCAAACAGTGTAAAGAGTGGCAAATACTTGGTAATTGTCACATACACTGTCAGAAAAAACATTCACTTTCACAAACACGTTAACAAACATTCAAATGTTCCTAAATGTTGCTCATGAGAGAGGTGAACCCTGATTTTCACCAACATTTGTCAGAAAAGCTGGCGAATCCAAAAATCGCAGTGTTTGTCAGCATTCACAGCTTCGTGAGATACTAGCTTAAAAGACCACTTTGCAAACTTAGAATGACATCCTAAGGGCAGTTGTTTATTACTTCGCTGAATGTCTGGTTACCTTATTAATTTTATTCACTTGTATTTACTTTTGTTTGTACCCAAGTTCTGATTAAGAAGGCTCATTTTAAATCAGTAAAATCTGTTCTCGTAGAATACTTCCCTAAATTTTTGAGTCAAAGCTATATATACTGTATATGAAGCTGTAAATCAGACAAATTCCGTTAACATGGTCGCTCCTCGGAATCGCTTTTTACATCATAAGTTTAAGCTGAAAGTTTGTAAGAACAACATTGATATGGCTTTCTTTTCTGTCTTGCTCATCCTTTGAGTTGTGATTTTACATTATGTGGTTATGTTTAAACCTTTTTATAATTAATTTAACAGCTGCCCTTAGATACATTATCTCTGTGCTAATCATACATGCACTACAGATGCAATGGATTCGGTTTGATTCAGAGATTTGGTTGTTGTATACAATAAGTCTGTATATTCATAATACAGTGCTGGTATTACAGGAATAAATTAGGATGATGCCATGTGCATTACTGTATATTAGGATTTAATTTTTGATAGTTGAGTATTTGATAATGATTAATCAAATTTATATTTATTTTTATTGTAGCCTTAAAGTGCAGATGACACAACGCTGTATTGTTTGATAAAACAAGCTGCTTTGTTATTTATTAGCCGTCCACATCCAAGGAAGAGCGAAAGAGAACAATGCATAAAGCCATGTCTTCTGTGGACCTCGATAAGAGTGACACACTGAGAAAGAATTCACCTGGAGATGGAAGGTCTGAATTTCATCTGTCATACTTTTTTATTTATTTTTTTCCTCTGCACAAGTATCAGAATGAATGGGTTTTTGTACACTCAGGGTTCGGGGCAAGATTAGGTTCTGGGGCAAGACAAAGCAGGGAGACAAGAAATCATCCAGAGAGAGACTGACGTTCGCTGCAAGTTCCCTTGACGGGGACTATCCTGATGCCGGATTTCTCATTGTTGAAGGTGATGTAAATTTAAATGTTAAGTTACTGTTTTTGCATGCATAGGTTCCTGTGCTAAAGGTCTTGTGGCTGGTGGCTCAGTGGATAAGGCTCTGGATTAGTGCTCCAACAGTCAGGGGTTCAAGCTCAATACCACCAAGTTGCCACTCAGGCTCTTGAGCAAAAGGGCTTTAACTTTCAATTGCTCAGTTTTAGAACAAAAAGATAAATGTCAAATGCCATCAATGCCCTGTGTGTCTGTGTGCAGGGGAGTACTTGTCCCCTCCTCACAGCCCTGAATTCAACTCCCTGCCAGAGTTCAAGGAGAACAAGGAGCCCTCACCCAAAATGAAAAGACGTCGTAGTGTGAAGATCAGCACTGCAGTTCTAGAGCCCGCCCAGTGGCAGACCAATGCACTGCAGATCCTCACATGTGCCAGTGACTACAGGAGTATGAACGATTTCCTCATGAAGAAGGTACTGCTACAGTTAGAACTAGTCTACAGACTCATCCCTGTATAAATGTTACCTTAAAATTAGTATATAAAAATACAGAACTCATGTTAAATATTCAATGTTTTACAGATTGTCGATCTTGATACAGACGACAGTAAGAAAGACACAATGGTGGATGTTGTGTTTAAAAAAGCGTTGAAGGAATTCCGTGTGAACATTTTCAACTCCTATTCCACTGCTTTAGCTGTGAGTAATTTATTACACCTCTATTAAACCCAATTACAAAATGATCTGTCAAACTTCAGATCAAGGAATTTGCATATGTTTGACATGAATCCTGTCAGGATGGATAAACAGATTGCTGTGATATTCATCAAGAGGAAATCTACAACACTTAAAGCTGTTTTATAATAAAAAAATACAAAAATCAATATTATGTTTGCTACTGGTTAGCACATCTGCCTCACAGCGAGAAGCTCCTGGGTTTGAATTCCAGGTTCAGTCAGGGTGTTTCTGTGTGGGGTTTACATGTTCTCTCTATGCTTGCATGGGTTTCCTTCAGGTACTCCTATAATTCCAAATTCCCCCTAGGTGTGGGTGTGACTGTGAATGGTTGTGTGTGTTTGTCACCCTGCGATGGTCTAGTGAGCTGTCAAGAATGTACCCTGCCTTCACCCAGAGAAGGCTGAGATAAGCTCCAAACTCCCAGCATCACTAGAAGGATTAAGCAGTTTGGCAAATTGATTAATGGATGTTTGATCTCAGGTTGATTTGATGCCAGTGACCGTTATGTTGTACAGTTAAGTGTAAAAGTTCTGGGATTCCTACTGGGAAAGGTGATGTAATAGGAGAAATTTTTTAACTTTTATACTCCTTTGTGTCCTATTTCACAACTGAAGTGTTACACTTGTATACATTTATTTATTTATTTTTACAAATAAATTTGGGATATACGGTATTAATTCTGCAAGTGAAATTTTGCTTTTTATTTATTTATTTGCCTTAAAATTACCTCAAAAAGTGGTCAGTAAAAAAAAATCAGGGAAAAGGAGTATGAACCCTGCTTAGCAGACTTCAAAACTTTTTTTATTTAGAAACTTAATTTGATCTGATCTGCAGTGGAAAAAGTTTACATTCCTTGTGTTTTTTTTCCTGAGGAGATTTAGGTTTAGATGTAGATTTTTGTTAGCATGAAGTTTAGCCATTATCTTTAATCATATTTTTAGATTTTTGACTAGATTTTTGGAGAGATATAGCAGTAGTCATAATAATTGTGTGCGAGGTTTATTTACTGAAATAATTTTATTTTCCATTCATCAAAAGGGTGCTAATAATTCTACATTTCCTTGCCTAAGAATCCAGTATGTTCAGTTAAGTGTTGGCTTCTGTTCCTGATCTCTTTTATTACTTGATTTGTGCAGATGGATGATGGGAAGAGTATCCGCTATAAAGACCTGCACGCACTGTTTGAACAGATCCTAGAGAAAACCATGCGTCAGGAGCAGAGAGACTGGAGCGAGTCGCCTGTTTGCGTTTGGGTCAACACCTTCAAAGTGTTCTTAGATGAGTTCATGACTGAGTACAAACCAAAAGACAGCACCCTGAACAGGGTACTAATCATTGTTTCACACAGGACTAATTAATAAGTAATTTTAGAAATAATACCTACTAATATTTATTTAAACACATTTTCTTTACATAATTTAATCAGCTAACACTCCTACTGCACAGATAGGAGTTAAATTCTGACTAGTCTTGCTCAAGGCCCCAACTGTGGTGGTACTGGGGATTGAACCCCTAACCTTCGGATCAGTAACCCATTGCCTTAACCACTGGGCCACCACTGCCCTGCCCACCACTGCCCTGACCTATGTGTTGTAGAGTTTTTTTCCAAGCTATTGCCACAGAGAGCCCTCTAATCCGACTGGCATCAGGGCAATCAGCTTATCCCTGGAGTATACAAAGCATGTGGCATGTAGTTGCTGCGCTGTAGTCCCTACTCATCATGGAAGTAAAAGTTCAGCAACAATAAAAAGTACAAATCTCTCTCAACCCACATATTGAGAGGGCAGTTAATTATAAGCAATAAGATAATAAGTACAAGAAGATAAAAGTCAAAGGAAGTAAGAAAAAAGAGTTAAAAGTACGGGAAGGGAAAGAGCAACTGAAACAGGCTGCACACCGGTTAACGCATGCGCACTGTAATTGAAAAGGGGGAATAATTCTGGAATAGGATCTTGAAAATTGACATATGTGGGTGTGATGGTCAGGTGTAGCACAGTGACAAAGAAAAAATACTTTAACCTTCTTTAAGTGAATAGATTCTAATAGCTTTGTGGCTATTCAATGTGATGTTTGCTCTTTCTTACTTGTTTATTATTATAATTGAATTTTATATTTTGTTGATTTAGTTATTTCAGTAAATTTGTTGTTTATAATGAAATGCTATAATTAGAAAGATTTTTAATTGATTCTATATTCCAGCTCATTAAGCCAGATCGCAAGAAGAGGAGAAAAAAGGACAATGATATTGTGAGTGCGCTCTCAACCTGTACACTACTGTCTTCTGTTTTAATCTTTTCATTTTTTTTGCTCGGTTTTTTTGACGCTTTTTTTTTCTGGTTTGTTTGTTTGTTTGTTTAACAGGTGGAGGAACTCAATGGCCACATCTTCAAGTCCACTCAGTACAGCATCCCCACCTACTGCGAGTTCTGCTCCTCCCTCATCTGGATGATGGACCGAGCATGCGTCTGCAAACGTGAGTTTGTGTCCTCTGTCTCAAGACTCCTCACAGTCATTGCGATGACCCCAGTTTACTATAATCAGGTTGTTCACTGCCAAACTCCAGTCTTCTGTAAAGCCTTTCTGTCCTGTTTGAGTAGTCTGGCTCTGTAATACAGGATGTGTTGGTGCATGTAAAGCAATCCTGACCCCAGCTTAAGAGCTGCTTCTGATACTGCATGATCTTTCTGTATGATATGGGATTGTTTAATATGTTTTTATGTGTAGTGTGCAGATATGCTTGCCACAAAAAGTGCTGTCCAAAGATCACTGGCAAGTGCAGCAAGAAGGTAAGGAATTATTCCATGCACCTGGGAATTCTATATTGCTACTTGGACTGTCTTAGAGACTGTTCTGCCATAAAGCTTGTCAGAAAACGCCACTATGAAACACATCAAATAATTATTCATAGAAGTCAAGGTGAATATTTGTGTAATAATCTCTAAGAGGGAATGTCAAGGTGACCATTCAATGATATCCACCGTGCTTAAGACAAATCAGTGATTTAGTATATATCACATGGGGACATAAGAAAAGCAAACGTTTCTTTTGTTTTAAACATCTCTTTTTAGTCTGTTTTTCTTGTGTTTCCTTGTACTTTATAATTAGCTTTGAATTAGTGTGCAAACACTAACCGATTACAGAGCCGGTTTTCTTCATTTGTCCATGCAGTATGCACTAAACCCTGGATAAGTATGTTTAAAACCACAGGACTGAATTTCCATAGCATTTATTAACTCTGCTCAAAGTGCAGAGCTCACCTGACCAGTCTCTGTTATGGTTAAAATATGTAAAAACAAACTATGACAATCTAGGTTCTTTTCATAATCTTTCCACAGAGAGCTAACAAAACTCTGAAAAGGATTTAAAGAGACGCCATTACACAACTCTTAGGCTCTGCACCTGCCTGCACTGGAAGCTCACCCGTATCGGTCATGATTTAAAAAAATAAATTAAAATTAAAAAATTTAAAATTCTCATCTTAGTGTTCTCTTTGCTTAGGTGCCTGTATAGTATATACTAAAGCAATTATGCGCCTCAGGCTCAGTGGATGTCACAAGTGACTGCTATGAAATAGTCAAACAGGGTGGGTAATTTAGGAAGGCCTTAGCCATAAGTGAAGTTGTATCATTACAAAATAAATCGTACACTGTTGGTAATTTAATATGAATAATATCCAAAGTGCTTAGGCTGGATTTTCCCAAAAGAAATTCTGTTTTATTTGCTGAATGCTATGTGTGCCTGTCTGTGTTTATGGATAGTATGATCCTGAGCTGTCATCAAGGCAGTTTGGTGTGGATGTTTCCCGTTTGACCCATGATGACCGCTCATCACCTCTTGTGGTAGAGAAACTCATTGACTATATTGAGATGCATGGCCTCTACACTGAAGGGATTTACAGGAAATCTGGCTCTGCCAATAAAATTAAGGAATTAAAACAGGGTCTGGACACAGGTAGGGTACTTAACTATGTAGAAAAGTGATACCATATCAATCAGCAGTGATCAGTATGCTTTCTAATTAATAACATGATCTGTTTGATCTTTTCCTTTTTTTACAGATGTGAGTAGCACAAACTTAGATGACTACAATATTCATGTCATTGCGAGCGTTTTGAAGCAGTGGCTGCGGGATTTACCCAATCCCCTTATGACCTTTGAACTGTACGAGGAATTTCTGAGAGCCATGGGTAAGTGATTAGGCTGGCTTAGCATTAGGTAAATCTTTTCTTTTGGCAACATTACCATAATCCCATGTTAAGGTGTAATTAAATGAAGACCCATCATTTTTATGCAGTTATTAAAGGATGTATTACTGAAACAAATTATTTGTACTGTGATTCTGGATTAGACTTTTTTTATTGTTAAACAGAAATTATTACATTAGCAGAAGGCTTGGTGTTGAATTAAATGAATTGATGAATTTAAAAAACAAACACTGACTGTCTTCTAGTAAGCAGTACAGAAATAAATGTTTGTTCTTTTACTCAGGACTTCAAGACAAAAAGGAGGTGGTGCGAGGAGTGTACTCTGTGATCGACCAGCTCAGCAGACCCCACCTGAACACTTTGGAAAGACTCATTTTTCACCTGGTCATGTGGGTTAAGACTCCTTAATCCTGTTCTCATGAAACTTCAGATCATCCTCGCTTCAGTCGAGGAACATCTGCTACGGGAACATGTACAGTTTGTGAAAATTCATGGGTTTATGGGTATTTTTACAGGATTGCCGTGCAGGAAGAAACCAACCGGATGTCCACTAATGCTCTGGCCATTGTCTTTGCTCCCTGTATCTTGCGGTGCCCCGACACAATCGACCCCCTGCAGAGTGTTCAGGACATCAGCAAAACCACAGCGTATGTTATCACAGTCTGTTGGTCATCCCTGCTTATGTATTGTTCTACTAATGTATTGTTGACATCCTGTATTCTATACTTATGACAATACTGTACATATTGTATGTGTTGTACAGATGTGTAGAACTAATCATTTGCGAGCAGATGAACAAGTACAAAGCCCGGCTAAAGGACATTAACACACTGGAGTTTGCTGAAAGTAAAGCAAAGAGCCGTCTGACGTTCATTCGCAGGTCTATGGTGAGTAAAATAGAAACCCTGCACATGGCATCATGTGACCCAGCACTCCAACATGCATCTGTACTTTACCCTTAAATATGTAAAATCCGTCTGTGAAGTCCCTCTAACCCCATTCTCTCCTATCCTCTCTGCTGTCTAATACAGAAGCCTGTAGTAATTGCGGTTAGGTTTATGAACATAACCCGCAGGGCGGCAGCGGTACGTATTCACCCTGTATGCCTCACTACAGTCATTTTGTAGCACTCAATCCCAGCACTGTGTGGTCTGTCGGTCACCATCATCACACCACTTCAGTGTATGTGTGTCCCACTCGGTGTCACTGTTCACACACATGTCGTGGCAATGTACTCACTTTAAGGGTGGGAATTCCGTCCTGAGGCGTTTCTCATCTTATTGTTCTGTGATGTGTTGAGTATCTTATTAATTTCATTAGCTATTAGCTAGCATGTTTTATAATATTCTCTTTTTTCTTTTCCTGTTTTTAAACCTGACTTGCAACATGCAGTCCAGTGCAGCAAGAAAGGTAAAATAACGTGTGTATCATTGTGTTTGTGATCTGTAGTCGTCAGTGAGTGATTTTCGTTGCACATTAAAAAAATATTTAAAAAAACAATCGAATAATTCAGAAAAAACATTATACAGGTTTTCACCTAAAAAGTTTTCAAATATTAGACAGTGTGTGTTTATTGTCTGACATTAGTTTTCTAGTTTCCTGGAGCTTTCTGACACATGTAGCTGACATGTAATGAAAGTAAAATATTTTTATTAATTTAAAATGTGTTTTTTTTGTTTTGTGTTATTGCACAAAGTGTCCTAACTAATAAAGGCATGCCTGCTAGCCAGGCTAAATATCATTTATATATAATACCTTAATTCAGTCACTAGCTTGCCAGTAGTAATAGCTTGGTTTTCTGATTTACTGGCCTGTAACATGGACATAATAGTACACTACATGGAAATTGTATATGAATGCTATACTGTAGACTTTACTAATATACCATGTATACAGGCCAAGTAGTGTGTAGTGTGTAGAACACCAGTACAGCGTTTCGAGCTATGCCAGTGTGACTTAGCGTCACCTATGAATATGAACAAACATCTCTGAACTTGTAACCTGTGATTTACTTTTCTTTTTTTTTTTTTGCATAAAACATACTTTTACAAAGTGAAAATACAACCAGAGAAGTTGTACCAGAAACCTTGTGAAAAACGCTTTATTGATCCTTTCTCTTGTCATGTTGAATAAGGAGCCAGTTTAACCAATCTACTTACAAATGTCTAAAACTTTTCCAGATCTCTGATTAAATTTTTTGGGTTTCGAAGTGACATGAGCCTAGTCAATTCAAATTGTAATCAGGTATTGACTCTTAAAAAATACATAATGGTCCTCTGCTGAAGTCAGAATGAAATTCACTGTGAGCAGAAGAAAAACGTTTCAGACTCTCAATTTAAGATAGATATATAAATCTACGGGTGAGATATTTTCACCTACATTAGTTATGTCATTATTAGCCGATCAACTACATTTGGGTTAAGTGGAGAATTGTGGTCGTTTTATTACACACTTGTATTCTTCATACATAGTGCACTAAAGTTAAAAATATCTCTGATCTCTTTTTCAATGACCTCCAGTTACTAACCCTAGACATTTAAATTCCGTCATGTGACCGAATACCTCCTAGACACCTAACAAGAGTGTGTTTTGTGTTGTCAGGGTAAGGGGCGATTGCGTAAACTCAGCTATCACTCACCATCTCCTCCGGTGAGTCCTCGCTCTCCCTCTGCCCCCGAGGTTACAGAGGAGAGCGAAGACGAGGATACCATCGGTGACCCTGAGGTGACGGAGCAGCAGCATGTTGCCATGCAGCAAGAAGAAAGAGTGCTGACTGAACAGATCGAGAACCTGCAGAAAGAGAAGTGAGTGTGCAGTCAGGAGGATAAATGATAAATGTGAGAGTGGAACCATTGAAAATCTAAAACATTTCTCTGTAGAGAGGAGCTGACATATGAGATGCTGTCCCTGGAACCTCGAGCGTCTGATGATGAGACTTTAGAGTCTGAGGCGTCTATCGGGACGGCTGACAGCTACGAGAACCTGAACATAGACTCTGAAGGCGCCATCTCTGACTTCTCAGGTAGGTTTCAGTGTTAGGGATGTCAGAATTTGCCTGTTCCAATAATATAAAAATAATAGTATGTACAGATTCAAAGGTGGAAAAAAATTATATTCACCTGAACTTGATTATTTAGGTATAGATTAGGCCTGACTGTAATGGGTTGGATTTTTACTGTTATATTGAATAAACTAGTTCTGAAACATGCACACTGTAACTGGGTTAGCCCAGGGTCCAAGATAATATAGGTTTATAACAATATTGTTTCCCTGGTATGTAACACGGTGATGTAGGCATCAGTATGTCTGTCTATCCCTCTGCCCATATGTAATCATTTCAAGTTTATTTCTGTCCCAGAACTCGGAAACCATTTGAGATTTCATCATATTTGGTAATTAATTCTACAAGGCAGTGTAGTTGATTCTATTGATATTTTGGGATTTCTGCATATTTTCTTCATATTTCTATGGCAAGTATATGGGTGAGATTCATTTCTGGCCGTGAACTCTCTTCTGATTATCAACCGTTTCAGATTTCTTTATCAAACCTGACACTTATTTTAATTAGGCAGTGTAGTTGTCACCTTTTGATTTTTTGGGATTTCTGCAGTTAAATTTTTGTTTGCAGGAGCGGTAGAAAGGGGTTCCGTACGTCCGTACGAATTGTTAATGTGATAACTTCTAAAAGAAAATGACATGACATTTCCAAATTTAGTGCCCCCCTCAGGTGCGAATAGGTTGGGATTTTATATGGTTCACCTTGACCTTGTTTTAAGGTCAGTTTTTCAATATTCGGTTAGACAGGATTATTAGTAAAATAAATTTAAAAGGAGATTACATAGGATTATCAAATTTGAATCCCTCAGGAACGTCAAAATCAATGATCAAAGATCAAAATCCCTTTGATTCCCTCAGGAACGTTGGGATTGCATATCGGTCACATTGACCTTGTTTTAAGGTAATTTTTTCTATATTTTGCTTGCCAAAGCTTCTTAGTGCGGTAACCTTGGAAATAAAGGATCACCAAATTTGATGTATGGCTCTTCCTCTGGGGCGAATAGGGTGGGATTGAATATGGGTCACAGCTGTCAACTTGGTGAATTTTTTTTCTATATTGATGTACACTTCGTGCACAATTATTAATCAAGTTGTATTTTTGACGATTCATTTGATATTTTAACAACTACAGCTCTCTCACTTAATCCAAATGTTAATAAAGCTCAAACCTGAATTTTTAAAAAGGTAAAAGTCAGGTTTTGTCTTTCTTAAGAAAATATCCTAGTGTGCACAATTATTAGGCAAATATTGGTGCGCAGAATTAGTAGGCAACTAAATAAAAAAATTTATATTTTCCCATCTCACTTGTTTAATTTCATCTGTTAAAGTGAAAATAATGAATAACTGAAAATTTACAAAGAAACATCTCTAACATTTCCACAATAATATAATCAGTGACAAATATTGCCAGCCTTCTTTTCAATAACTGTCACAAGCCTTTCATTAATTCGAGTCTGTCAATTTCTTTATCTGTTGATCAACTTTTTGTGCAGCAGCAACCACAGCCTCCGAGCCACTGTTCAGAGAGGTGTACTGTTTACCTTCATGGTAAATCTCCCGTTTAAGAACAGCATACAAGTTCCCAATAGGGTTTAAGTCAGGCGAAGAAGGGGGCCATGTCATTTTCCTGTCACCTTTAAGGCCTTTACTGGCCTGCCACGCAGTTGAGTACTTTGCATGTGATGAAGCATATTGTCCTGCATAAAAATCATGGTCTTCTTGAAAGATACAGGCATTTTTCTGTACCACTACTTGAGGAAAGTTTCCTCTACAAACTGGCAGTAGTTCTGGGAGTTGATTTTAAGTCCTTTTTCAACCCAAAAGGGTCCAACTAGCTCATCATTTATGATACCAGCCCATACCAGAACCCCACCTCCACCTTGGCATCTGAATTGAAGTGGAGCTTTGTGCCCAACACTGATCCAGCCACAGGCCCATCCATCTGGTCCGTCAAGAGTCACTCTGATTCCATCAGTCCATAAAACCTTTGAAAAATCAGTGTTCATGTGCTTCTTGGCCCAGTCTTTTCGTTTTAACTTGTATCTCTTGTTCAGTAGTGGTCACATTTCAGCCTTCCTTACCCTGGTCATGTCTCTGAGTAATGAACACCTTGTACTTCTGGGTACTCCAGGTAGGTTACAGTTCTGGAATATGCAGCACAGGAGGACAATGGGTTCCTAGTAGCTTCACACTTGATTTTTTGTAAATCTCTGAAAGTTAATTTGCGTCTTTTTTCTCTCAGTACTTTCTTTTGACCCTGTTGACCTTTTGCAAGAAAATGTTAGATAGTTCTATAATCACTATCAGAATACTTTATTGATCCTGGAGAAAATTGTGTGCAGTTTTTTACAATTTTTGCAACTTTTCAGAGTCAGTCAAACTTCTTTTTTGGCCAATTTTGCCTGAAGAAAAGAATCTGCCTAATAATTATGCACATCTTGATATAGGGTGTTAACCTTCTTAGGCCATGCCCTTCCTCATCACACAAATAAACATCACCTGATATGCTCAAATCCAATAAGCAGTCAAGTTTATACAGCTTGGAGTTGGGAAATATGCATAAAAAGGATGATATGGTCAAAATACTTACTTTCCTAATTATTGTGCACACAGTGTATATAAATTTGTACATAAATCACCATCGGTGAGGTGTGATGGACAAACAAGTCCAAACCATTCAGGCACCACCTTGCAACTTAAAGGAATTGAAGTTTATGCTGTGAACTGCTTTGTGCCAAATACCACAGTACACTCAGAGGTCTGAATGGGTTTATTGGTGACAAAAGTTGGACCTGTATAATAATAGGCAGGTGGTCATAATGTTATGGCTGGTCTGTGTATATGGATATGTATATGTAATATAATTCATTCATCATTTTCTGAGCCACTTAATCCTAATTAGGGTTCCGGGGAGGCTGGCACCCATCTCAGCTGACTCTGGGCGAGGGCAGTGTACACCCTGGACACCCTGGGCCATCACAGAGCAGAAACACGCTGATGGCAATGCAGCCTACTCTTTTCGAAAGAAATGGTTCTTTTCCATGCCTCAGCAGTGAGAGACATAGCTGGCCTTTGATAAACCAGTTAGCTGTACTGGGGGACAGCAGTGACAAGTCGGTGATAGTGGGGCTTGAACACCCGAACTTCGGATGAGTATGCCAGCACCCTACCACGGGGCTGCCACTGCCCCGTATATGTAATATATTGCTATAAATATGGTGTGGGACGCTGGCATAGTGGTCACACAGCAATTAAATTCTGGGTTTTGTGTGGAGTTTGCATGTTCTCCCTGTGCTTGAGTAGGTTTCCTCTGGGTACTCTGATTTCCTCCGACACTCCAAAGACATGCACATTAGGATTACTGGCTGTTCTAAATTTCCCCTTAGGTGCGAGTGTGAATGTTTGTGTGTGTTGGCCATGAAATGGACTGGCGAGCTGTTCAGGATGTTCCCTGCCTTCACCTAGAGTTGGCTGAGATAGGCTCCAGGCCTCTCTGTGACCCAGTAGGATTAAGTGGGATGGCAAATGGATGGATGGATGGTTGGTTGTTGTAGGTTGTAAATGTATAATAGATTAACTTTCCAAGAATATTTTAAGGAATTTAAAAGCATTGTTTTTAAAATTCCATAATACATTATGGAATAAGGGGGGCAGTGGTGGCCTGGTGGTAAGGTGCTGGATTACGGATCCCAAGGTCAGGGGTTCAAGCCCCACTATCAACGGG
>JAOUQZ010000004.1:4794205-4808865 GCA_028564935.1 Neosilurus hyrtlii
TATATAATCTCTCTATGAATATATTATATGACAAATGTACAAAGCTGGAACACCAGTAATTCTCTGGGTTGTTAAGATTCTTATATTTATCTTTTTGCCTAATATGAACACTTTAGAAAGTGGCGCGAGACTGCGTGTGTATGTGTGCGTGTACATTTGTGCAAGAGAATATGTGAAAACCACTTTGATCTCTTGAATTTTTTGCTGCTTTTTATTCCTTTTCTGATTGGACAGGTATCTTGGCTACGAAGGGACCACAAGCCAGCTGGTATTTTAATGCCAGAGGATCCCGGCTGAATGAAGACTGTTTTAAAAAAAAAAAAACATCACAGCCTACTGTATCAGTAACTTTATAACAGCCATCCATCTGTTCCGTTGCCCAACTATTATCATTTCCTTCTTACATCTGCATGATCTGATTGTTGTCTAGAGCATTTAGTACATGCCTGACTCTGTTAGCATGTGACTGTTTGCTCAGTTAGTGTTTACCATAGCCGTCAGTACTCACACTCTCCATTCTTCCTTGTTAACCCATACTGTTTAAACCCTTACTTGAAGACAAACTATACTCGCCCCTGTATGTATACGCACCATTCTTTACAATTAATGTTACAGATTTTTATTATATTTGCAGTATTGCAAAATTGTCCTTAAATAATTGTCTGTCTATTAAATGTCAGCTGTAAAATTTTGATTACAATCTGTTAGCGTGTAACTATCATACAAATATGACCCTCAACTCATTGGGAGGAAGTCCATGCAATCTAATGTGTTGTTTACTAAACCCCACTGGCAGAGAAACATGTCCCCTTATTGTGTATTTTCATCTTACCTCATTTTCAGCAGTATGGTATTTAAGATTGTGGTATTCAGACAAAAAGGCCCACATGTTGATCACTGAAATTGGTCAGTTTTTCACATTTGCACACCAGTGGAAAGAACATCCCACCATGTTAAAGCATATTATCTTATCATGTTTAACTTATCACCTCTCGCTGTGGGGTGCACTGAGTGCCCCAACATGGGGGTCAGATTCTGGTAAGAGTGCGTGCGTGTGTGTAAAGCACATTTAAAGTACTGTATGTGTGTGTGTTTTTTTTTTTTTTTTTTTTTATTACCAAACCAGAAAATGTCAGTGGTTGTAAGAGACTTCTTTTCCCCCAGCTCATTAAAATGAAAGCTGTAAACATTATCTGAGAGATGCACGTTTTTATGGTTATCACAGATTTATTATTCAGTCCTTTAAAAATGATTTAGCAGTTGTAAAGTTTGAAAGTTACAACGTACTTCAACACAAGATCAGGTAGAAGTTATGTATAGGGTATTTCCCTATGCTTATGTCTATTTTTAATGTAAGAATGTAAATAATAATGTAACAGAACTACATTTTAAGGCTCATTAGGTAAGATAAGTCTTTTTTTCCAAGGTTAGGTCTCTACTGAATAATATTATTAATATGGTTTATATTATTAGTATTGTTAACTCCTTGACAGCATTTCTACGTTTATGAAGCTCTGCCCCACGATATACACTGGCCAGAGTCTGTTTAATATGACTGATCGGAGTCACAGCTTCAGGCCGGAAATCAACTTCAAATTTGAGGATATGCACCAAAGGTGAGGTGGATGTCGCTGAATAGTCCCTAGATGGAAGGTTGGATGAATGTTGAGGGGACTTTTTAATTCTGAGACTTTCACCAAGCCTGAGGTGAATAATTATTTAAGTCTCAAACAGAAAAGCACACTAAAACAAGATTTTTATTATGTATGAATTAATTAATTTTTTAAATCCTGACAGTCAAAGGTATGCTCCAAGTGCACATGTGGGCAGGTGCAGAAGAGCTGTAAGGGTTTCCATGGGTCACTAAAGAGCACCAACAGTTATTCACATGATTATTAAACATGTTCATTTCCAATTTATTTTGTATATAATTCATGCATTTTCAAAGCCGCTTAGTTCCAATTTAGGGTCGCGGAGAGGCTGCGGTCCATCTCAGCTGACACTGGGTGAGGGCAGATTACACCCTGGACAGCTCGTCCGGCCATCATAGTGCCAACGCACACATACAACCATTTACACTCTCACACCTAGGGGCAATTTGGAACAGCCAATTTGCCTACTGTGCATGTTTGTGGACTGTGGGAGGAAACCAGAGGACCATACAAAACCCATGCAAGCACGGGGAGAACATGCAAACTCCATACAGAAATATCCGAGCCCGGGAATCAAACCCAGCTCTTCTTGTTGTGAGGCGAACATGCTGACCACTGTCCCTGTGCCTTCTGGATATAATGTATATAATAAATAATTTTATTAATTTGCTTTGACGATGTACACACATTGGTTTGATTAAAAACTTGGAACCAATTTATACTAATTGCAGCCAGTGCAAAATTGCTGTAACACTGGATGCAACGGTGGTGGGTTGTAAGTTGGTAGAATAAGTCTTTGAGCAGAGAAAGTACATTTTTCAAATAATTGATGAAATTTAAATTACAGCCAAAGTGTGGAGGATGCAGAATTGGTTGTAACTTGGTTGCAGCTTGTTGGCAGTCAACATGCAGAAGGATTTTGCAATGTATTATTTTGAATAAATAAATCAGCTAGGTACAATGGCTGTCAATGCCGTTAAACCACATCCAGTCTAATATACACAAATCATTATAATCATTTCATTACTAAACCAAGATCTGAGGTGAGATCTTGCATTGAGCTCCAGGCTGACAGCAATTGATGGTTATTTGGTATTTCTTCCATTTTCCAATAATTGCACCAGCATTGTCTCCTAATCAAGTTTGTTGCTGATGGTGGTGTAGCTCATTCCAACAATGTGAAGGTTGACAGTCTTGTCTGTGGTAGCCTTTGACAACTCTTTGGTTTTGCCCATGATAATGGAGAGGTTGAAATGCAAAAGTCTGAATCTGTGCACAGGTGTCTTTTATACACAAAGATGGCGTTCTGAAAGTAGTAGGACTAATCTCTCTGTTACATGGGCAGGTAGCCAGCTTCTGCAAGACTGTTCTTGATGATTGATAGGGGATCAAAACTTATTTCTCTTAATGGAAGGCAAATAAACATATAACCTTTTGTATAGTGTGTGTGTGTGTGTGGGTGGGTGGTGGGAAACTTACAAAGAAACTTGCATCCAATACATACTACATGGAAACGAAGGTAAACCATGCTCCTTAAAGGTGTTTTCATATTTATTCAATTTCACATTTTATGGTATAGTTTTCTATTTTAGAGCATGATGATGACTCGGCTGCTCCAAATGACTGACTTGTTTCAAGCATTATCCACATGGATTTATGATTTAAATCCTGAAATAGCAGACCTATCAGATCACACCATTCCTGTGTAGTAGGTACTAATAAGAAATTATTGAATTAAGGAATATCATTTTAAAAAAGATATCCAAATCAAACAATAGAGCCAACTTATTCATCACGGAGAATGGATAAGTTGAATAAATTGAAAATATTTTGATTGAATAGTAAAATAAAACAATTAGACAATTTGACTTTTTGTATGATGTGAATAATTATTCAGATTTTGGAGGGTGTTATCCACCTCTGCAGATAAAACCCCCTCAATCGGAATAATTCACTGAATCATACTTTGACTCATTTCAATCATTGCTTATGATTCACCTCACAAACACTGGATCATGTTTCAAACAGAACAGTGGATAAAATCTCACGGTTTGCCAGTCACTGATTCTGAAATCTGTGTATTTCAACAAAATACCATCCCATAAAAAATATGGCAAACTACGCAATATGACCGTTGCATTTTTCAAGTTTTAAAAAAAGCAAACACTTTTTTCAAACTTTGGGTGAGTGTCAGATGTAGTCAAAATGTAAAAAGTAACTCATCAAAATCTCATTGTATTTTTTCTTATATTCCAGTATAGTATAGAAAAAAATATTTGATCTCCGGCTCAGTGGACATTGAACATTTATTCCATGAAATTGAATCATACATGAGCCAACACTGCGTGCCTCAACATTCACTCAACATCAAGTGCCTCAGTGGTGATCAGCTGAAACCGATGCAGTTGAGAGACATAACAATTTTATCATATCCACATCTTCTGTACTAAGAAAAATGTTTTTTAGAGAATTTTATTCAAAGGTCTGTGGGCTACACGCCCTGTTGGCTTAAACCCAAACAAATGGCAAACTGCGAGCAACAGTTTCTTTGGTGATAAAAAAAAGTATAATAATTCTTTAAAATAATAATAAAAAATTGTTTTCAAGTTAAAAAGGTTCCACTAACCACATCATTTTGCCCTTGTGTACTTGAACTCCTAGTCATAGAGGAGCCAACCCAGAGTATGCCACTACTCATATCTAGTGGGTGTGGATGTTATAATACTGAATAGTCAATTCAGATTAGGGAAGAATCAACAGAATGCACCTCCCTTTCAGGGAATAATTATTTCACTCATGGCTTCATCTTTTGTTTTTTTTTTCATGTATTACATTCATTTTTATTATTTGTTATTTGTGTAAAAAAAAATCTAAATATTCTCTCACTCACTCATTTACCAAACCGGTCAATCCTACTAGGGTCATGAGGAGGCTGTAGACTATCTCAGCCGACACTGGGCAGAGGCGGATACACCCTAAACAGCTCACCAGACTGTTGCAGGGCCAATGCACACAATCATTCACTCACACTCACACCTAGTGCCAATTTGGAACAGCCAATTTCCCTAATGAGCACGTCTTTCAACTGTTGGAGGAAACTGGAGTACCCTGAGAAAACCCATGCAAGCACAGGGAGGACATGCAAATGCTACACAGAAACTCCTGAGCCTGGGTCTCAAAATATGATAAAACTATAAATTATATAAAACTTTTAAATTATTATTATTATTATTATTATTGTAATTATTATTAGTGTTGTTGTTGTTATTATTGTTGTTATTATTATTATTATTGTTGTTGTTATTGTTATTATTATTGTTGTTGTTATTGTTATTGTTGTTATTATTATAATTATTATTATTGTTATGATGATGATCATTATTATTATTCTTATTCTTCTTATTATTGTTATTATTATGATCATTATGATCATTATTATTATTGTTATTATTATTATTATTGTTATTAGTGTTATTATTGTTGTTGTTATTATTGTTGTTATTATTATTGTTGTTGTTGTTATAATTATTATTGTTGTTATTATGATCATTATGATTATGATTATTATTGTGTTTGTTGTTATTATTGTTATTATTGTTATTATTATTGTCGTTGTTGTTATTAGTGTTATTATTGTTAATATTATTGTTGTTATTGTTGTTGTTATTATTATTATTATTATTGTCAGGATTCTGGTTTGTATTGTATATGTGGGCAATAACAAAAAAAACTCATCCTTATTTGTATTTATACATGTATTTAATAGAAAGTGTACTGATGTACGTGTGGAATAGTAAATTTGAGCGGAGGAGGTTCCTGTCCCTCCCTTGTTTAACCTGAGAGACCGGACTAGACACAAGGTCGCTGTGGGATTCCGTCACCGCAGACTGCAGCGCGCATGCGCACAACGTTGCCAAGGGAATCGTGAAGGCGGGTATGTGACACGGTTAGTCGCGCGCACCTGTTCATACCTCAGAAGGAAATAATCAATAAAATGTCAAGTTTCGACAGCAATCCTTTCGTCAGTCCTCTGGAGGTGAATCCTTTCCAGGTAAAGGGCTACAATGTTTTACAAATACCTTGTCATTTTTTAACAGCGGTTTATTTATGAACGTGAAACTTGTCGTGTGAAACCTGTTTGGTTGGTAGGTTGTGGCCTCCGGTGATTGACAGGCAGTTGACCAATCAAATACGAGTATGCCGAATGTAACCCAGTGGTGTGCAGGGGGCGTATCTAGGAAGTATTTTTGCTGTTAAGAAATAATGTAAGCTGTAAATTACAATATAACTCAAAATATAATAGGTATAATTTAATTTTAGGTTGTAGAAACCCGTGAACCACTTCAGTGTGTGGGTTTAATAAAATTCCTACTTCGTTTTCTATGCAGGCTCTGCTCCACAGCACAATAAAATATGTAGGATGAGGCTCAGGTGTTTGTGCCACACTGATAAAGGACCTGAAACCTGGGCTTTTGTGTGTTTTACCTTCGCATTTTAATGTAAAATGGTTGTTTCTGTGCCTGACAGGATCCCTCAGTGACCCAGGTGACTAGCACAGGGAAAGAGGGTCTGGAGGAGTACAACCCTTTCTCAGCCAATGGCCAGGTGAGACTGAACACCCACACACACACACACACACACACTAACCTTAGAAAGTGCACAACTTCGGATTCGATCTGGTCCATACATCATCTGGTATCCATCAGCTGACATGCTTATGACCACGGTCTGTTCTAGATCACGTCTGTTTTGGAAGTGATGATCTGAGGTCATTCTCATTCAAAAATCCTTTAAACATCCCGTTCAGATGGCCTTAATCTCAAGGACTATCTCAGTGTGGATTTTTACAGGGATATACTGAACGGGTACATAAAGCTCACTCACTCATTTGCGGAACCTCTTAATCCTATTAGGATTTGCAGGGAGGCTGGAACCGACACTAGGTGAAGACGGGGTATGAACCATGTGGTAACCTCTACACCAACATGCCATCCTCCAATGCGATAATAATAAACATACTTTATGTAGTGCCCCAGTTATCCAGTGGCACTTTCCTGTATCTTTTATAGAAAATTTGCCACAGTCCTTTGACAAGTTGTATTGAAATTAAAGAAGAAAAATGTCGTAAATCCCAGCAGGCGCAGTTCCTTAAATCATCAGGAAGAGAGTTCCCAAGCTTCTGTGCTATATATGAAAAGCCCTATGGCCTTAAGTCTTACGATTGCTCCTGGGTTGCATCAGTATGACTGATATTGATCTATAATTCTGGGTTTTGATTTTAGTTTTATGTATTTTTTTAAATTCTGACATATTTCATACCATAAAAAAGTGACTTCTTACACCTTGGGATCCCAGAATCATCGACGGGGAAAAGTTTTGTAACAGTGATCGAAACCACAACACACTGTTATCATTATCAAAGTATTTATGGTAAAATAAGGTTAAGTAGAGTCTAACTGTTTAAAATATGTGCATATAAAAGTATGTTTTATAGATGGACAAATAAATAAAAAGTGCTATTGTTAATATTAATGAAGAAAAAAAAATATTATGGTACACTAGTAGTTAGTTAGTTACACTAGTAGTTAGTGGACTGAAATATATAAAACATTGTTAAGGGCCTTCATTTTCTTTTTCTGTTTTTTCACTGCTAGGGATTCCATCCACTTTATTTTTTAATCCCAGTGTCAGAGTATTACACATTGATGTGACACTGATACACTTTCAGTAATAATAACAGAAACTTAGAAGACTCTCTGCAACGTTGGTTGGCAGGTTTATTTACATCAGCGATATGATGATGGTGTACTTTAAAATGGTTAAGAAGTCATGTTGTGCATTCATGCAGGATCTGATCTAGTACCAGTCTGACTTTCTAACCCCTGATAATAACACTCTGTATCAGATCAGTAGATCCCTAAACACAGGTTATGTGTGTGAGCTCACAATGTAATTGATACACTTAACTGAGCAAATTCAATGTGTAATTGAGTAATGCAAATATAATTGAGCCAATACAAAGTAGCTTCATGTAGGACATTTTGCATCCACTTCTCACAACGTTTTGACGTTGATGTCGTACTAAAATAGAAAAGTCTTCTGTTAGTATGTATTTGTAGTGCATTGTTCAAAATGCTGCAGCTATACTTTAACATAAACTACTGATAAAATGCAAAAAAATAAAAATTTACACACTGTGGGGCTGTGTCTTGGAGAAATGAATGACTGAAGGTGTGTTAATAGATAAAAGAAATGACGTTGGCAAAAAGCCTGAGGCTTTAAGAAACACACCCTGGTTTGATAAAGGAAGAGACACATGAAGCTCAAGCATGGACATGAAGAATCATATACAGTTATTATTCATACATTGTAATTAAATATATATATATTTTAAGCGTTTAATTAACAATATGAAAAAAATGCTCAGCTTTATCTTTTACCAAAAAAACCTTTACCATCTTCAAAAAAATTTCAGTGAAAACTTTTTACAACTGACATTGTTGCAAAGCAGCATTACATAGTAAACAAATCATGCACTCATTTGGTCAGTGCGGATGCTGATTGGTAGCATTTCAAGCACAGGTGGATATCCACGAGCTGCCTTGCTACCAGACACTGGAATACTACATCACTCAGAACTTGCACAGATTATTGTCTTGAATATATTTCTTTCTTTCTCTCTCACCTCCCTCCCTTCATCCTACCTGCTCTTTATAGGATAATGCAACTACCATACCTCTGTCAGGTGAATCACAGCCTGCTGTTCTGCAGCCCACACTGGAGCCGAGTCCTCAGGTTCGACCAGTTCTCTTTCCCTTTTACTCATTTTATACCTGAATTTAAGTCATTTCAGAACATACTGTTGTAGAAACTCGGATGGCTCAGTCACTTAGTTGCTTAGTGTTTCAACCCCAAACTTGTGTGACTTTCCTTCAGGTAATCCAGTTTTCTCCCACAGGCCAAGGACATGCATGTTAAGTCAACTGGGTACTTTACATTATCCACAGGTGTGTGTGTGAGTTAGTGTTAGTGTTAGTCCTGTAATACACTGGTGTCCTGTTCAGGGTGTACCCTGCTTCTCACCCAAACTCAGCTGGGATTGGCTGCAGGTTCACTTGTGACTTTTAAAGATAAGTGGATGGATAGATAGCTATTATAGTAACTTAATCAACAGAGTGATGGGTAAGTAAGTGTTACCTGAAATTATTTTCCTAAAATAAAAAGTGTAGGACTCCTATTTTAGTCCCAACACTCCCGTTAAAAAAATGAAGGATGACATCATGAGTTTTATCAATTTCTACTTAAGTTGTATGTTCTGGAATGGCCATGAAGCTAGTTAGTTTCCTTTATCTTGTGTTATGTTTTTCCTCACCAGCCTCTCTTTCTGACTTTCTTGTGTCTGAAAACATTGTGTCCGAACAAAACATTAACAATGGAGACTCCTTCAATAAATGTTATAATAAAGAGAATACATGGATCAATTTGTTGTGTATCTTGTTGCTCTAGAAATTATATGGACTAGTATTGTTGTTGTTGTTATTATTATTATTATTGTTGTTGTTGTTATTACTCAACAGTTCCTAACAAGTAAAAGTCAAGAATTATAACAAGCAGTTATATGGTTGTGTTTTGCGTAGGCCACGGCAGCGGCTGCGCAGGCACAGCTCCTCAAACAGCAGGAGGAATTGGAGAAGAAAGCAGCCGAGCTTGAGCGCAAGGAACAGCGACTTCATAACCAAGAGACGGGCAGGGGTAAGGCGCATGCACACGCGCACACACACACACACACACACACACACACACACACACACACACACACACACTGATTAAAAAATCTTTTTAGCTACAGGTAGAGAAAACAACTGGCCTCCACTGCCGAGGTTTTCCCCAATAAAGCCGTGTTTCTATCAGGATATTGATGCGGAAATCCCATTGGAATATCAAAGAGTCTGCAAGATGATGTACTACCTCTGGATTTGTACGTATATCTTCTCTAGCTCATAACTACTAGTATTGCATCACTTGTACAGTGGTGAAAAAGTCAGTATATAATATAAATATTGTTACATCATATTTTGATAGTTTTAATAAAACATCAAGTTTAAGTGTTACAGAATGTACATAATGCAATCTTTCTAACTTGCTGCAATCTTTCCAATGTATATTCACCAGTTCCATATTTGTGATTCTTTTTAAAGACATTTGAAACTTTAGTAGTGCTTTAGTAATGTCCTTTACATGATTTGTGCAGGTTTGTATTGGCCCAATGTTTTCATATGTGTATAGGTATAAACTCTTGTTTGGTGAAATACAAACAAGGATTCTATACACTGAGATATACTTTATCTATATCATACACACACACACGCATGCACGCTACTGTTCATTTAGTTATATGAGTTATTCTGTAGAGATGCCAGTAATTTTTAACGAAGCAACAATGACATGCTAGCAAATTAAAATATCATAATTATAGTTAAAAATGATGTAGTATTTCCTAGTAGAAGATTGGAAGATGTGAGATCTGAGGTTATTAGACCTTTTTTAATTTGGGTACTTTGCAGCATACAGCAATATAATATCACTGGTCATTTTCTCTTTACATTCAGTGCTTATTTCTTATATTTTTGGAAAATATAAATTAGAGTAATAACATAAGATATATATCTTAATCATTTTTATAGTTAAGAAAGGAAATAGAATTTTCACGTTTTATGAGAATTTATTTTAAACTCGAGGAAACAAATTGGGCTTCCAAGTGGTGCAAGAGAAATTTTATTTACCCTACTGTCGGGAGATTCTTAATTTAATTTGCTCACTGCTGGTAGTCGATAGGGCAAAATTGGCAAGATTGTCTTGGTGCGATGGACTTGCATTTGGTCCACTATCAGTTACACTGACAATGGAGCATCAGCAACAGTTTGAAACGTGCACTATAGTTAGCTTTGTGTTGATGCCATTTTCTTGGCCAAGAAACGGTAATTAGTCTGTTAAAGCCTGGAGGACTGTTTGCGATTAGGCACTAGCTCTGAACTGACCCTGGAACAGGCTTGGTGGAAGAGGGACGAGGAGAGAAGAGAGGAGGCACACGTTCACCCGTCCTGGTTGGTATATTCTGTAAATACGCTGGTGGATGGAAATTGAGCAAGAAAAAATAGGAGAGAAAAATGAGCAAAAGATTTTTTTGTTTTAAAGTAGTTATTTGGGTTGAAATGTTAAACTCTGCTGTGTTTATGGTATGCAGTCTTTTTTTTTTTTCTTTTTTTTTTGCCTTTACAATTGAACAGTGCTTAAAATTCTGGAGTTGATGACTTATTCCTTAAGTTTCACTCTAGTATTTCTGTGCTCTATAGATCACTGTGTAACGCTCTTCCTGAACCTGCTGGCATGTTTGGCTGACTTTGTTGCAAATCAGCAGAACGGTGTCGACTTTGGCCTCTCCATCCTCTGGTTCATTCTCTTCAGCCCCGCCGCTTTCATGTGCTGGTTCCGGCCTGTTTATAAAGCCTTCAGGTTGGTCTACAATATTAAACATTGCTATAAGCACATTACACTGTGTTCGGTAAAATAAGTGTAATCTTTGGTAAATTGCTGTGGTATTAGAGGAATAAAATACTTTAGGTCAGGCTGTTATGGGAAAATAATCAACTCTGGGAGGGTATCATTAAGAACCATTTCTCTGCCTTGCATTGAGACACGTTCCACTAACCCTGCTGATAATGTGTCTATAACAGCACACCACCAATTATGATTATTACATGATATGGCTATATGATCATTTATAATTTGAAAGAAAAAAGTCTTTATATAATTTACACTGTTTTTCCATTGATAAAAACATTTAAAGTGTTTTGTTTCTGTATGAGCTGAATATTAGTGTTAGATAATCATGATGCTACTGCAGCGGCACATTTTATGTAACACCTGACTCTAAGCAGAATTGTGCAAAAAAACCTAGTAGCCCAAACTCCATGAAATTTAGTGAAAACGTGCAGCATGGGCCAAGAACCAACCAACATGTTCGAACAGAGTCACGGTGCACATCCACTACTTTCATGTTTATTAATTCGCGAGGCACAGAATTAAAATAAGAAATAAGAGCCTTAGTGGAAATGTGCTCAGCACTGCCATACATCAGAAAGTCCAGCAGATGGCAGTAATGTTCAGTAGTGACAAAAGATAGCCAATGTTAGAATACAAAGACTCCACTTGACATTTATCCAGACGTATAAAGTGGCTGCGTTTGCGGCTTAGCATATTATAGAACAGTCGGCTGGTGTCCCTGGCAGAGGTTTGCTTACTGTGAATGCACTTTTAGGATTTGTTTCTTCGTTCATGTGGAGTGCTGTGTACTTGATGCATCTCATTTTCCTTGCAGGTCAGACAGTTCCTTCAATTTCTTCTTTTTCTTCTTCATCTTCGCTTTCCAAGTGGCAGTTTACGTTATTCAGAGTGTTGGCATTCCCAAATGGGGAAACAGGTGAGTGACTATGTGAAAATATTTGAAAAGACTACTGTTCTGGGCTGTAATGTGTATGCATGAGAGAGAGAATGATTGAGATAGAGAGTGTGTGTGATTTTTAGCTGCAATGTTTGGTCCTACATTTCGTAGAATACCCTTCATTCTCATTACACAGTAATGAAAGTAATGACGATAATATTAAGTATCATGAGTATCGTTGTAAAACCTCGTGGCTCTTGTGTCAGTTTTATTCTTCTCTCAGTAAGCACTTGCTTGTCTGTAAGAAATATTTTTAATGTTATCATTTATTCATTTTCTAAGCCGCTTAATCCTAATTCGGGTAGAAGGGAGGCTGGCGCCCATCTCAGCCTCCTTGGCGAGGGCAGTGTACACCAATTTACACTCACACCTAGGGGTGATGTGGAACAGCCAATTAGCCTACTGTGCAGGTTTTTGGACGGTGAGAGGAAACCAGAGTACCTGGAGGAAACCCACGCAAGCACGGGGAGAACATGCAAACTCCACACAGAAACACCCGAGCCCAGGAATCAAACCCAGGCCTTCTTGTTGTAAGGTGGACATGCTAACCACTGCGCCACCGTGCCACCAGATTTTTAATGTTATGACTTGGTTTATTCCGTACATGTTTTTTGTGTCTTTTGTGAGCATGTTCATATTAGCCCATGATTTGCCATCCTACAAAAAAGTTCAACTCCTGTCAACCAATCACAATCATGGTATGAGAAATCATAATCAATAATTGTTATATAATTGAAATTCTACCTGAATCATAGTGGTTGGATCACCTCCATCGCCATGATCGGAACCAATCTCCCAGTCTCTGTGTTCATGATGGTCGTGGCCGGATTCTTCACAGTCAACGCAGTGCTTGGAGTCTTTTTATTGAAAATGGTGAGTTGTATGAAAGTCAGTCATGGTATAGATTGTGTTTATAGATTAGCATCAAGTGCTAGATTAGCACTTGTAGTTGTATGCATGTGAGCAGAAGGTCAGGATCCTTAAAGCTCAAATCTGTAAATGGAGGTACAAAATGACAATTTTGGTGAATAAATCAAAGCTGAGTGCTAAAGTTTGTATCCTTCCGTTGTTTTTGGATGGACTATATGTCTATTTTACTTTTGATCGTCAAAAGGTCAAACTCAACTGAAAAAATTCTAATTAAATGTAGCAAGTCACCGTTTTGCAGGTAAAAGTGTTTTTGAATTATTTTTGGTGCCTTTTTCCCCCAACTAATGAGTACACTATATGGACAAATGTATGTGGACCCCTGACCATCACACCCATATGTGGTTCTTCTCTGAGCCACAAAGTTGAAAGCACAGTACTGTAGAGAATGTTTTGTACATTGTAATATTATAATTTCCCTTCACTAAAACTGAGAGACCCAAACCTGTTCCATCATAGCAGTGCTCCTGCACAGAGCGCTGACCTCAACCCCACTGAACACCTTTGGGATGAGCTGCAACCCAGACCTCTTTACTCAGCATCAGTACTTGACCTCTCTAATGCTCTTGTACCTAAATGAGCACAAATCCCTGCATCCATGGTCCAAAATTTAGTGGAATCCTTCCCTGACTACGTCTGAATTAGAATGTTCAACAAGGACTGCGATGATCAACTGTCCACAAACTTAATACATGAAAAATAATGCATGATGTATAATTTATGCATTTCCTTTGGATTCTCCCTCACAGGTCCACGGTAAGTACAGGAGAACAGGTGGGAGTTTCCAGAAGGCGCAGCAGGAGTTCTCTGAGGGCGTCGTGAGCAATAGTTCTTTTCAGGCTGCTGCAGCCACCGCCGCCTCCTCGGCTGCTCGTGGGGCCTTTCAGTAACACTGTGCACTCTGAACTGTCCATCTCTCATCACCCAATACACTTCTGTTGTGTGTTTAAGACACTTGTCTGTGTCGGTTCCTGAAGGAAAATACTGATCTGGTTACTGAAGGAACATCCTGTAGGGCTGTAGAGGTCAGTGGTGAGCAAATCCTGTATCAGATTTTCTTTTGTAAATGCACATGAACACTTTGTGATTTTCTCAGTTGGCCCTTTTAAATTATATTTTTTTTCTAAAAATGCACCAGGATATATAGTTTATAGACAGTGCTGGTCAAAAGCTTGAACACAACTTTTATTTTATTTAGAATGTGTAGGTGTGTCCAAACTTTTGACTCGTACTGTAGTTATATTTCTACAAATCTAACTATTAATATAAATATATAGATTAAAAGTTTGGCTAAATTCTTTGAATTGGTGGCACCAAATTCCTACCTTTTGTAAGCAACCCTTATTGTAAAGATTATAAACTAAAGATTTACAGTATCCAATAAATCAACTCTTTTGACCAACTGGACTCATTAGTCACCAAGTGGTGACACACACACTCTCTTTCTCTCTCTCTCTCTCTCTCTCACACACACACACATACTCTCTCTCTCTCACACACACACACACACATACTCTCTCTCTCTCTCTCTCTCTCTCACACACACACACACACACACACACACACACACACACACACAC
>JAOUQZ010000004.1:4808965-4822842 GCA_028564935.1 Neosilurus hyrtlii
ATATATAGTATGTATGTATATAGTGTATATGTGTGCGTGTGTATGTATGTATATAAATATATATACGTGTGTGTGTGTGTGTGTGTGTGTGTGTATATATATATATGTGTATGTGTATATATATATATATATATATATATATATATATATATATATATATATATATGTGTGTATGTATGTATATATGTGTGTGTAAAAGGTCGGAATTTGTTGTTGCCAGTTCGTAGAATTTAGGCAAACTTTTTAAGGTATCATAACTTTCAAAAAAAAATTTTTGGAGAAAATCAGCTGTAAACTTTGACATGTAAATTGAAATTACAGCATAGCATAACATTTATTTGGCATTAGTCATATTTATATATTGTTGTAAAGTGTAATATTTTGGAGCGTGATATGGCGTAGAAAGAAGGAATGTATTAATGGCAAAATTGGAAAAGTAATATGGAAGTTATTTTTATGTTATATTATATTTAGTTATTTAAATTGCTATATCTCAAAAAAATTTCGCTGCTGTAAAGTCATTTATCAGTGATGCGCTCCATATCGTGACAAAATTCTTACAATATTATACCATCATATTGCCCAGCAATAGTACCAAAGAGTACTGCAATTCCCCATTCCAAATGACATTTACATTTATGGCATATAGCAAAAAAAGTGTCTTAGTAGTTTTTATTAAAAAGATGTCCTCATGGTGGTTTTAAAGATTGGACCATGTGTAAAGAATACATCTGTGTTTGTTTTTTAAATTATATCATGTGTTGATCACATGGATCTATCTCCTGTTCTATCACCTGGAGAAGCTGAAGAATGGAAAGTGATTCTTCCAAGTGTGATTGACAGTGGAGTGCCTGCCTTCATGCCTAATTTGTAGTGTTAGCTCAGTGGTTGAGACTGCTTGCCGGAAGGTTGGGAGTTTCGATCCTAGCACCACCAAGCTGCCCTTAACCCTTAGCTGCCCAGGTATATAGGTGCTCTGGATAAGGGCATCTACCAAATATCATAACTGTAAAGTTAAATTTTGCTGTCTTGTCCATGAAAGGCTGTGACGTGTCTTTTGTGATCTTTTTCAATGTTGTTCTGGTACACCGTATCCTGATTAATTTTTAGATAGTTTTGTATAAATACGCTAGAGATATCATCCAAGGACACTAATCCTGTCCGAATAGGGCTGACTAAACATTTTAAGGATTATTAAAGTGGATAAAGTGATTCACGTTTTGTAAATGTGATGGCAGAAATGAACAAATCTTTTCCAGAAATACGTTTTAAAGTGCATCATGGCTGCTACTTTGGTGTAAACTGGTGAAATCCATGCATGGAAGAATTGTGTACGTATGGTGAGGGTAAATAGTGATAAAACAAGGCCTGATGTGCAGGTAAAGCTCTTTGTACTTCTATGCAATACATACTGAAATGTTCTCATTTTTCTCCCTTACACATCAGCAGAAACACAAACTGTTACTATGCTGCATCTATGGACAGATGCTGGAGATTGTTGCTTTGGTTATGGCATATTTGGATCTCAGTAATGCGGGACTTAATTTTTTTCTCTTTATCTGCGTTTTTACTCTTGTGCTATCATCATGTTACAGATGCCCTGCTCTTAACACGGTTTTGATCACAAGTTTATTTTTTCAGTATTCGCAATTGAATATTATCGAACAAAGTCATCTTCTCTGTGCTTTATTTTAATTTTTTCAGTGTGGAATGGGATATTTTATATACAGTTATTATTTAAGCTATTAACTCATTATTTTTGTTGTTATATGGATGTGGAGTAGATTCTTAATGTGTAGTAAAATATATTATTAGCACATTAACTGGGTGTAAAATAAAACTGGTTTATATTTAATGATGTTTTTCCTGCTTTATCATTGTGAGATGTTACATTTGTCCAGTAGTGGGCAGTGTTGCTCTTGGAATACGATACAGTTATTTTGAGAACAATGACCACTTCAAAAGCTGTAAGACAAGCATATTGTCCAAATCTGTCCCTGTATTCTGGAGGATCTCAGATTCCACTGATTAGGATATCAGTCTTTCTTTCAAACAAACAAAATCAGGGTTAAAGAGGTGCGGTGGGAGCTCATGTTCCTTTATGGATCATTCAGTTAATACACTGGACTCTGATATACTCTGATATTCACTCACTGGCTAATTTATCATCCATTTGACAATAATGTGGCAGCAGTGCAAGTCATTTTTGACCTTAGCAAGGTTCTTAGAAAAAAAAAAAAGATAAACATCAGTGAAAGTCAAACTGGGCAACTGGCCAAACTAGTATAACCATTCTTTGTGTAAATGATGAGAAGAAAAGCATCTCGGAGCCCACAACACATCAAACCGTGAAAAGGATGGGCTACGACAGCCGAAGACCACATGGGCTTCCAGTTTTCTCATGCTCACTGAAACAGGATAGATGAAGATTGGAAACAGTGGTGTGAACTGTCCAGGTATGACATGATAACATAGGAGACTTCTAACAAAAATGTCTCATCGTATGAATGATACACATTTATAAAAACTGTCAATGTGCATAATTTCTGAAAGGATCTCTTAACATGCGATTGTTTTTCATGAATTCAAAAAAGCTCCGCTATGTAGAACTCAATTGACTTCAACCAACTGTTTGCCCCTCCCTTACAAGTGTCTACAGGAGCACATGGTGACTGTCCTGCTAAATAATAGGTATGATCTTCCTTCTCTCTTTTTCTTTCTCTCAAAATTTTGGATTTGCAGACTTGTTAGCAAGCACCTGCAAACACTGATTTCTCTACTTTTTGTCTTCCTTTCTTGTTCATCTTGCAATTTAACATGATGGCTATGTGGAAGACGACTCTTGATGATTTCTCTGTAGACATAAAGGACTCATTCTTAGTTTAAGAACCACAGTGATTATAAATAATAATTATTTCCTGAAGGTGAGGTGGACACTGTCTTGTGGATTATTCAATCCAGCGGCATCCACCAAACCTGAGTCCAATGATTGTTTTATGGTATACTATATGGAAAGATGAAAAGCAAACTAAAGTCAAAATTTTCCGGCTTATTTATTTATTTATTTTTACTTATTTTAATCACTAAGCTGGCCAGGTGAGCTCAGTGTGCCCTGGTAGCATAGCAGTGTGTTTTTAAAACCCATTTAGAGTTTAATACAGTGAATACTGCGGTACACTGCAATGATATTATTTAATACTCATTCACGTTTGAATATCTACAAAATATAAACACAAGAAAAAAAAAACTAAAATGAGATTTTTGTACATTATTTTTCCATTCATGGGTGATGATAATGACACCGTGTTCGGCAAGTGACCGCGTCAAGCCGGGAGTATCCATCATGCTGATTTCATTATCTTGTACCTGGGTTAATGTTTTTAATCCCCATATAGCAGACCAATCAAATTACACCATTCCCATGTAGTATGTACCAAAGGTAATTATACACTAATGAGACATACTTATGAACATTACATCTATTTCACACCACACTATATTCCATTTCTGCTGGTAGATCCCCCTAAATCCTACATAATGCACGTTTTTTTTACAGCTTAATAGAACAGAGTCAGAGCATCACGTTCAAGCTCTGCAAGTTTTCTGATATCTATCTTCTTTTCCTGAAATAGACTTGATCTCTCCTCTTTGTGCAAATCGACAGACATGAATTCACCTGGGAGACATACAAAGCTGACAGCTCCTCCTCCATGAAATATGGAGTCATTAGTGTCTCCCTGTCAGTTGTTTCCCACCCATTCAAGACTTTTATGATTTATTTACTTGTTTGTTTATGATATGAGAGCAAGATAGAGAAGTTTTATACATGATCTATGATCAGCCTGCTTGGGAAACAATAACATCAACTACCCAGAGATGTCAACCTGTCAGAGCAGGATTTCTTTATATGACTATGTACAGGAAGAAAATACTTCATAAAAATTAATTTCCCCTTAAAAAAAAAATACAGCTCAGAGTGAATCATTTGGGAACCTTGAGGCATTTCCTGTCCTTATTTAATAACTTTACTTGTTAAATAATTTAACATATTAATCTACCACAATGTTGGTGAATCTGATTCCTCAGCTGACACTGGACAAAGGTGGGGTACCTTCTGAACAGCTCACCAGACCGTCACCGGGCCAACACACACACAACAATTCACACTTACATCTACAGCTAGGGGCAATTTGAAAAGGCCAATTAACCTAATGTGCATGTCTTTGGACTGTGGGAGGAACCTGGAGTGCCTGAAGGAAACCTACACAAACAAGTGAAACTCTATGCAGAAACACTCTCCCTGATCCTGGGACTCAAACCCAGGACCTCCTTGTTTTGAGGCAGACATGTTAACCTCTACACCACTGTGTGACAGTTTTTTTGGTTGTAAATGAAATGATAGTTTGGTAGTAATGCACTCCTTCTAAGATGTTAACATTTTCTTTTCCATCAGCAACTAGTTAAACAAAGTAAAAGTGGCTGGATTGAAGCTAAGCGTGGAACGGTGGCATAGTGGTTAGCACTTTTAATTATGTGTGAAAATTCAAAACTCGGTCCAATAAGCTTTTAAAAATGCTTTAGAATACTCATGCTTTAGTGCTTCATTTATTCCAGAAGAGCTCAGGTTATGGTAAGCACTGCAGGAAACCACCATGATAACAAGAAAACTAATTAACTTTTGAATACTCTATCACTGGGAGACATGGTGGTGTAGTGTTTAATCCATCCGACTCACAGCAAGAAGGTCCTGGGTTTGATTCCCAGGCTCAGACATTTCTGTGTGAAGTTTGCATGTTCTCCCTTATGTTCTTCTAGAAACTCTCTCATAGTCCAAACACAGGCACAATTCACCGTGGGTGTGAAAATGAGTGGTTGTGTGTGTTGTTTGCCCTGCGATGGTGATCTGTTCAGGGTGTACCCTGCATTCACCCACTGTTGGTTGACATAGGCACCAGTCTCGCTGTCACCCTAATAGGATTGAGCGGTTGGGCAAATGATTAATTATAAAAATTGGTCCCTTTATTTAGCGATTTTACAGCTGATCAAACACAAGCTGAGGATCAGGAGTCTGTTAAAAGGCTACTTTTGTAGGCTTCTGTGAACATCAACAGTTTTCTGTGAGGTAAAACTCACAAATAAGACTCAGTGATATTTTTCCCCCAATACCAGTCAAAGTTCACAGTCTTAAGTTGTTTTAACCTTGACGTTAAGCTTCACAAAGTGAAGAGGATGTGACAGGGCCTCCCGTTGACTGGTCTCGTTTTTAATTTTGCAGGGTTACCTGTCACCCTCCTCACCAGTATCCACTGGTGGAGGAGTTGATTTAGACACTGACCCCCGTCCATATGGCCAATTGTACTGAGTAACAATGTCATGGCAACCTGTCTGTTGTCCATGGCACTCCACTTTTGAGTCAACAAATTATTTAGGATAAGATTGTGTTTTAATATGAAATGTAATTTATTCAGCTGACACCAAGCTCACATTGCACACGACCCCTATAGCCCCTCTCACAGGTGGGTCCATGGGAGGGCGTACCCATGTCGTGGGTATGCCATGGGCAGAAGCCTGAGCACCATCACTCGCCTTCAAGCCCCTCCCCAGGCCTGACTCCAGGGGGTAACCTGCATCCAGGCAAGGGAAACTGTGTCCTTGCAGTAATTCTGCTCATAGGGGTCTTCTGAACTGTGCTTGGTCTGGACTCTCACCTAGGACCTGTTTGCCTTGTGTGACCCTACCAGAAGCATAATGCCCTGGACAACATAGCTCCCAGGATCATCAAGCAGACGACGACGATGATGATGATGATGATGATGAATTTTGTAACTTCAAATGAGCACCAAATAATATATGTAGTTGCCAGTGTATCGATTTTAAATTGTTTAAACTTCTAGGTGGCACAGTGGTTCACTGGTTAGCCCTGTCGTATCATAGCAAGAAGGTCCTGGGTTTGAGTCTCACAGCATACAAAAATACTTTTTGTATGAAGTTTGTACAAATATTCCCTTCGCTTGCATGGGTTTCCTCTGGTTACCCCAAAGACCAAATGATTGGTGACCTGTTCAGCCTGTACCCTGCCTCTCACCTGAAGTTAGCTGCAACTGGCTCCACCTTCCCCCTTCACTCTGGTGTATAAGCAATATAGATCAAACCACATGTACGTTAGATCAACTAGCTGCTCTAAATTGCCCATAGATGTAAATGTTGGACAGTTGTTTGTGTTTATGCTAGACCTGCAATAGACTGTGTTCGCTCTCCCCTCTGTTCCCTGTGCGTGCCCTGCCTCTTACCCGAAGTCTCCTGGGATTGGCTCCAGCTTCCTCAACGACCCTGACAAATAAGTTGTATAGATAATTGACAGATAAACTAGTGTTGTGCATTGTGACATGAAGAGTAGCTACTGTATTCTTCCTATTAACTAAAACAAGTCTGCAAATGACCTTGGAGAAATATTATCACCTGCCAATTATCATTTCCTTTAGCAGTGTCACCTGGATAAACATTCATGGTTGTAAATGAACCCTTCCTCAACCCATCAGAGAGGGATTAATCATTTTTCCTTTATTGAAAATGTGAGGAGATTGTATAGCACATACACTTAGACACATTACTACTAGAAAAAGAATAATTGGATAAGGATGTCAGTCTCTCTGAGTGTTTGTCCTTATGTGTCTCCCAGCAGTCAGTGAGTGTTGAATGCTAAAGTGTACTGCACGTCCTGTGTCCCACCATATCTGCCACTGCTTCCCAGCTGAAGCTGAAACCAAAACAAATCAGCTACTTGTTATGCAAGGTCCAACTTTTATATCATCCAGCTTACTGTGCTTGGGATTTCTATAGTGCCCTGGTGCATTACGTATTTGCCAAACGATTATTGTACATCTGATTTAAAGCAGCATTATGCGAAGCACGCCAAAGACACGGTCGGGGCTTAGAGAGAGCTTTCTATCCTTGATGACATGTGTGGCATGGAGCTGCCCTTGGATCCTTTGTGCACTACAGATCTCAGAATACGAATAAGCCTTTCCCTGTGTTCCAGCACGCCCAGACCCAGTGCATTAGTCTGTATAAGGGATCACAGGCAAGGAGGGCGACAGATTTCATTGAGGTTCGTGCTCTGAGTCTGGAGTGGAGTCGAAGGAGGAATCTCTTGTTTTTAATTATGCATATAGTGTGAGACAAAAGCAAGTCCCTTGGTCTCTGAGAGGTGGGTAGAATGTGGAAAAATGCCGGAGGCTGTTGTTACTCAAGTGAATTATTGTTGTAATTCTTGTTGTAAGTTATAAGAACAAATGAGAGTTAAGGGTCTTGTTCAAACGCCCAGCAGTGGCCACTTGGCGGTGCTCAAATTTAAACTCATGACCTTCTAAACAGCAGTATAGCATCTGAACCTCTGAGCAACCATGCCTGTAGAATTTTTTAAAAGGTTAGATCATGTGTTTTTAGATAATTAGCCATCAGTGTCATCCTTTAAACCCAGAATACGAACAGCATAGTTCAATACACCATACAAAACCATGAAGAAAGATTTATTATCCACAAGAAGTAATTTACACTTACATTATCAGTATATTATCAGGGTGTCACTGAAAATAAATCCTTATGCACTTACATTTTGAAAATATATACATACGAAAATATTTCTTTTAACAATTTTTTAGTACTTATTACAAATTTCAAAGTTATATCTTGCAGATCCATTTTAAACCACTGGCTATCCCTGTTGCACTAGCTGACACATTGGATCATATGATCCTCATATTTGATTTGGCACAGATTTTCTCTGAATGCCCTTTCTGATGCAACCGACACCCTACAGAGACCTTGAGACCAGCACTGCGATTGCATTAGTTTGTGCAACCCCAGTGGCTCAGCCATTCACACTCACGGTTATGAGTAATTTAGAATAGTCAGTTGACTTTATGTGCATGCCTTAGATCTGTGGAAAGAAACTGGAGCACCTGGAGGAAACTCACACATGCAGACTCCACAGCAATAGGACCTTGGACACAAAATCAAACAAAACCTTCTCGCTGTGAGGCATGAGTGCTAACTTCTGAGCCACTGTGCCACAATGAATTGTCATTTTAGTGATAATTCATGTTCTGGTTTTTATTAACGTTATAATAATGCTCTCATTCTAATAAGTTATTATAGTAATAGCTGGTTTGCAGGGACATTATCCTTTATTAAGTTCACAGGGAGGCTTGAGCTCATCCCAGCAAACTCCGGGCAAAGGCAGTGTACACACTGAACATCATGAAGGTTTTTATTATAATTTATAGACACAAGTCTGTATCATATATTATAATACAGTGGAACCTCGGTTTTTGAACAGCTCTCTTTTCAACCAACTCGGTTCACGAACAAAATTTTGGAACAATAATTGTACTTGGGTGCAGCACAAATGAGAGATTGTCAACAATCTGGTAACCCCCGGCAGCATGTACGCGTCAGTCTCGATATTTCTATCACGATATCTTGTGATATTTCTTGTGTTGTGTATTATTTCTTTTATATTTTTTTACCGATAAGCCACTCTGGGACCTGGGAAATCTATTGAAAGTGTAAAGGCAAAAAGGAAAATAGTGAGAACAAATGATAGAGGTGAAATCATATGAAAGTATAAAAATTGCTTTTGTCTGGTGAATGAAACTTTCTTTCATATTTAAAACTGTATTTATTTATTTATTCATAACAGTAATTAATAAAATTGTCTTTTCTTACCTAAAACTTTAGGCTCTTCAGTTGGTATATAATATTATAATCCAATTGTGGAGCGAGGAGGAGGTCAGGAATGGATTAATCCATTGTATCCCTTATACATTGTTTCCTATGGTAAATAATCAATAACGAATTAAGTTTGAAAAGAGGTTCCGCTGTATAGTTAACAAGAACCTTCTGTTACCTTGTTAATCACCTTTCAGGGGATTTGGGGTATTTTTTGTCAAATTATTAAAGAAAAGCGTGAAGTATTCTAAAGAGATGGAGCTTATTGGGAAAAATGGATAGAAATAGATAAGGTAGGGGGAGGAAGATAAAGTCTAGCATTACCTCTGGGATTATGTTCAGTATAAGGTTTAAGTAAAAGGAGACTGGATCTAGACTCCTTAAGGGTTATTTGATTGTCTGTCTGGAGGACCCTTCTATGTTCTATATGATATACACCTATCCGCCATGACATTAAAAACCTTATAAGCACTGACAGGTGACATGAATACCATTGATTATTTTTATTACAGTGGCACCTGCCAGGGAGCAAAATGTATTAGGCAGAAAGTGAACAGTCTATTATTGAAGTTGACGTGTTGGAAGCAAGAAAAATGAGCAAGAGTAAACATGTGAGCGACCAACACAGCAGGTCTTATGTAGTGTTCCTGGTTTGCAGTGATCAGTACCAACCACAGGTGGTTCAAGGAAGGACAAGAGTGTCATGGGTACCCAAGGCTCACTGATGAGTGTGAGGAGTGAAGGTTAGTACGTCTGGTCTGATCCCATAGAAGCAGTACTGTAGCACAAATGGATGAAATATGATAGAAAGGAGTCAGATCATACAGTGCATTGCAGCTTGCTGTGTATTGGACTGCCTAGGTGCAGACCAGTCAGGCGGTGGTAATGTTGTACATAATGAGAAACAGTTTATAATTTATGATAATTTAGGAAGTATCTTCCTCCTCAAGTTTGGTGTTGACAGAATGGGGCAGCACTGTTCTCAGCTCCATAGTTCCTGGTTGAATCCTGAGACCAGGTCTTTATGGAGTCCCTCATGTTCTCTTCATGTCTATATGGGTTCCTCACTGGGTTTCCTATCACCTTTCCATGCCCTCGGTATGGATGAAAGTATGTGTTCATGATGCTCAGTAATGAACTAAAACTCAGTCTAGGTGTATTCTTTGAGAGGTGCTGGGTAAAGCACTAAGTGGAGTTGAAAGAATTATTATGACACACCCAATACTTCCTCTGAAGTGTCATCCATTCATTCATTCATTTGCTGAACTGCTTAATCCTACTATATCGGGTTGCAGGGAGGCTGGAACTTAGCCAACACTGGGCAAAGGTGCACCGGAGTACTCTGAGGAAATCCATGCATGCATTGGGAGAACATGCAAACTCCACATAGAAACACCCATACCAAGCCTGGGACTTGAACCCTGTGCAGGTTCTTGCAGTGATGCGAACGTTCTAACTACTACGCCACTGTGCCTTTGCGCTGTGGAAAATCAAATACTTTTGCTAGTTTGTCTACTCCCTAATGGATATGTTTGAAAGACATGGCATACATTATACAACAGTTGAATGTGTAATGTGTGCTGGCTTTGCAGAGAAAGTTGTGGTGAGGGTCACTGCGAGAATCCATCCATCACATGCAGCTCCAGCTCTAATAGCTCCCTGTTCACTCATTGCACTGTTTTAAATGCCTGGCCACAGAAGCCAGTCAATGCAATTACCGTGTTTAAGAGAGCCTATCTACAAGCAAGTAACAAATGCCCCGTAGAGCGTAATTACATTGCTAGGAGAAGCTTGATGGCGAACTCCAAAATTATGTTTCTTCTCCGGATCGATTTCTTTCAGACTCGTGTAATTTGAATTAGGCTCATGGCAGTGGGAGACAGGGAGAGAGGGAAGCATGATAAAATAGATGAAATATTTATCAGTTTGCCCTGGATGCTTCTCTAGCTGACAATAATGAATGTAATTCCTGAAATAAAAATTGTCATAAAAAATCCCTCTATTGTTCAGAAGGTTTTATTTATAAGATAATGTTATAATGTTTATGTATAAGGCTTTTTTTTTTCAGAGTGATCGTTTTTCCGCTGATATTCGGGTCATGGATTATGAATAAACCTGTGCAGTAGAATTGTCTTGGCTGCAAGTACAACCCGCTTCTTTAATTTACTGAGCATTAGTGCTGTTTTCAGATATCTTACTTCACTGCGGGTCTTCACACTGCTGGATCTAATCAGATAGACGACAACAGGTATTGATCCTCCACCACCTGCAGCTTTATTTTATTGCTGGTTGAACAAAAGTGAACAGTATACCTAAACCTATAATAATGAAAAAAAAAACTATTCTTTCCATGCATTTCATGTCACATGAGTACCATGTGACTGCCTGAGAGGGGGAAACATATCTATGAAATAATTTTAGCATGCTTTGCCCTGAAATTGTACATTAACTACAATAAACATGTGACATCATGACATCATTCAATAACAGCAAATCCCTCAGGAATTCATCAGTGATTACAAGATATTGAAACTTAAAAAGCAACATGTTTTAAACATTCTATCTGTTTATAATTGTAGTACTTTGAATATTCTGAAATATCTCTAAATTAACCCTACTGGTACTTCCTGTTATGTAAACATTCTTTTACCAGTCTTTCGGTTTTCTCTCATAGAAAGAGAGAATTAGACAAAAGAATGGTGCTTATCATGGTTTGAAACAACCAGCAATCCAATGCTGAACAATTTCTCATGTGATTTTAACACATTAACGCTTACACATGGAATGTAGACCATCTGCCATACCAGTTTCTATAGCAACAATAACATCCATCCATATCTATACTGCTTATCCGTCAGGGTTATGGGGGAGGCTGAAGCCAATCTCGGCTGATTTAGGATGAGGGATGAAATAATGATATATTAGAATGAACACATTGACATAAACCTGGATCTGCCTTACAGTCAGAACTATTATTAGAGTAGATTGATGATCACTAACCCTGTTCCTGGAGATCTGCCTTCTCAAAGTCTTTGGCTGGAAAAAACTGTAGGAGGGTAGCTCTCTGTGTAGCTATTATAGAAAATGCTTTCTGACCAATCAGAATAGAGTGCTGTGGTATAATATTTCCTACAAACCTGTTATAAATATACACCTCTTCCAGAGGGGTTAAGAAATCAGGACCTCTTTTTATATATTGGCTACATTTTACAGCCGATATTTTCTTTTAAATCCAGTATTTTGATCAGCTTGATGAATTTTCTCTCAGAATGTAGTGCTGTTTTCTACTATACCCCAGTAAAGTAGCCAGATGACTTAATGTGCTTCCTACAGTTCTTTGGACTGTAGGAGGACACTGATGCAGTAAGAGGAGAACATGCAAACTCCATAGTGAAAGACCCTTGGCTGAGATTCAAACCCAGAACCTTCTTGCTTGCTTGTTACTATGCTCCTCTATACTACTTTTTAAAGTGTTATTCTAAGATTCTACTGATACCGTAGTTCTACTGATTGCACATGGACTTATTTCCCAAGTGGCAGGTCTCCTACCTCCACCGCAGAGTTAGCAGAAGTAGGGCACTCCGGGCAGATGGAAGAGGGATGCAGGAGGGAGGTGGCCTCTGACCCGTGGTTAGGGATGCTGCCTGGCTGACACACACTTCAGGTGTTGAGGCACACAGGGTGCAGGAGATGGCAGATGGGGGAGGACTTGACCTGAAACTGCAGGGACAGCTGGACTGTTCGATTCCCTTTCAAGCCCTCACACCTGTTACACATCGTATCCAACACATCACACACACAACCATAGGCTCACATGGAGGGAGTTAGTTGCTCAGTTTATTCATCTCCATCACTGGATTATTGCCTTGATAATGTTATTAATAAAGACGGAGATTCTGATTTAGTAACTCAATTTTATAAAGTTTATTCAATTCAGTTCAATTAACATTGTTGCAAACAGCTTTACATAGTAAAAACAAATTTGGTAAAGCATTTAAATATTTCTATGAACCCTACACATCCCCAATGTAGTGATGAGCTGTTTAGGGTATACCCCTCATTTGATGAGTGGAATGGATGATGAATGAATATACAGTAGCGTGCAGTGAAGATTATACACCACAACTTTTGTCTAAAAGGGCTCCTAATAAAAAAAAGTAAAAAATTAATTTTCTATAATTTTTGGGTAAAAATGTATTGAACGATGCTATTGTAGGCAACGAGAACAAAAAAAAATCATTCCGACAAGTATAGTGAGGTAAAAGTATGGATAATAAACAAAAACACTGAGAATACCATTTTTCAGAAAAATTCGAAGGTGTCACAAAGTTTCTTTTTTTTGACATTTGCATAGCATAAAAGAACTTCAAACCATATGGAATGGTTTAGCGAGTGAAGTAATTACAAAATACAGTACACTTATACAACTAAATAAACAAATATATCATATATATTCTGATATAAATCAGAAACCAAGTACTATTCATGTATTTATTTCATGTAATATTAGATCATATTGAGAATAAGTAAACAAACAACAATATATAGTAATACCAAAAATAACAGTGTCTTTTTGAGAGAAAAAAGTCAATATTTAGGGAGGCAAATTGTATGACATGTGGGAATTGAATATGACTAAATTAGAAGAAAAAGTCAGTTTCACAATTTATATGCAAATATTATTTCTGTTCAAAAACAGCTTTCAGAACACCTAGGGATAAATATATGGATTTTATTTAGAAGTAAAAATAAATAACAAGTAAAAAAGATTACATCCAGTTGTTTACATTGTTTCAAATCATACTATATATCATAGTGGATCATAGTGGTTCGCATGTCTGCCTTACAGCAAGAAGGTCCTGGGTTTGAATGCCGGGCTTGACGATTGCTTGGGTTTCCTCTGTGTACTCAATCTTTATCCAGATTTTTATAAAGCTGCTCTGTTGATGTCTTCTCTTTAAACCAATACATAAATGACAACTATCTAATCATAATGACAACTAGAACCAGAAGACACGAGCATATCACCCCCATCCTATCTACACTGCACTGGCTCCCAATTAAATTTCCAATCGAATATAAATTGCTACTTTTAACCTATAAAGCACTTAATGGTCTTGCACCACATTATCTTAGCGAACTTCTTG
>JAOUQZ010000004.1:4822942-4834849 GCA_028564935.1 Neosilurus hyrtlii
ATGATTAATGATACTCATCTATGTGAAGACACTGATCACGTTAATGATTTCTCACAACAATTATCAACAATAAAAATAAAAAATTAATTTTAGATGCAGCCCACTAGTAAGTTGTGCTATTTTTAGAACAGGCCTGCGGGCAACTCATGTGGTCCTTGGGGACGACCTGGTACACGCTGGCACCGTGTTGGTGACCCCTGGTCTAAAGAGATGTACATTAGGCCAACTGGTTGGGTCTCTGTTAGCCCAGCAATATATTGACGAGTTGTTCATGGTATACCCCACCTTTTAGCTGGGATTGGCTCCAGCTTCACTTGCAAGCTTGACAAATAGGCAGTACAGATCCCTGCCACCCCCCACTTATCTAGGACCACAAATGTATAATTAAAGATACAACAACACACAGCAAGTTGGGGTTCCATTTTTATCTCTGAAACCATATGCATTCTGACTTTCGTGAAAAAGAGACCAGTTGTGAAGGTTTTGTTCAGGTCTGTAGAAGATTCCTGGTTTGGTCTTCATCTGCCATTGAACAGACAAACAAAACGAACATGCCATAAGTACTCTCACGTGCTGATTGCACAGCTGAACGATCAATAACTTTCTCAATAATCTTTTTCTACACTGATTGTGTGTCAGGCTGATTTTGTCTATGATGAGCACACAGATATACAGAGTACAATGCAGTTCCTTACCTGTCTCAAGGATTTGATTGGCTGTTTGTGGTTGCTAGGTGAGTTGTGGTGTGTATTGTAATGTAATGTAATACAGTATAATAAACCAGTCTATAAATAATCACAGTTTTATTGTGTCATAGTACAAATACTGTATTACTGGAATTAACACTAACTCAAATAGGAGATGAACATCATTAATTTATTTACTGTAGAATCTTTTATGTGTATTTCGTGTAAATTCACTTATACATACAAAAAAGTTTACAATTTGTTGAACCGCCTTTAGCCTTGAATACGGTGTTTAAATACTATGGCATCGTTTTGACAAACATATACAACATCACAACACTTACTTTCATCCAGTGTCGAGTTAATTTTTCACCGCCATCTTGAATTGATGATGTGAAATTTGAACCACTCCATAAAGTCTTCTCCAGCACATCCCAAAGACTTTCTATAGGGTTACGGTTAGGACTCTGTGGTGCCAGTTCATGTGTGAAAATGAATCCTCATGGTCCCTAAACAACTGTTTCACTATTGGAGCCCCAATGTTATATCCCTGCCATCAAGAAAGAAAAAGTGCCCTGAAGGAATAACCTACTCATTCAGTACATTCAGGGCATCACTTGAGTGTGTGTGTGTGTGTGTGTATGTGTGTGTGTGTAATTGATTTTTATACTGTATTAATTCCACAAGGGAAATTTTAACTGCATTTAACCCATCCAAGGTGAACACAGACACAAATGTTAACAGTGAGCACTCACACACACTCGGAGCACTGGGTTGCCACACATTGCGGCACCTAGGGAGCAGTTGGGGGTTAGGTGCCTTTCTCAAGGGTACTTCAGCTGTGAGTGTGGAGGAAGGAAAGGTGCAGTTCATTCCCCCACCGCCACACATTTTTCCTGCTGAATCAGGAATCGAACCAGCAAAAATTTTGGTCCCAAAGCTGCTTCTCTAACTATTAGGCCATGGCTGCCTTTACTGCCTTTATTATCCATTTATTGTTACATAATGTTGCTGAGCCTCGACATGAACAACTGAAGCAACCATAATCATATGGTGATTGCTTGCTGTAATCAAGGCTAAAAGCACTCTCTTTTTTGGTAGTATTTGTGAAGGCCGTTGTTATTTACCCTCCTCACCCCCACCCTGGGCTATTTACTTTTCCTTGACTCTTGAGCTCTGAATCACCAGTAACATCTGACTGAGACTGTGTAGTGTTTCCCAGCAGTTATTGCCAAAAGCTGTAAGTCCCATCAGCACTGACTACTACTGTTACGAACGAAATGTCTATTGTTAAGGTATGTATATTTAAGGTCAACTTTTTACGCCCCACAAAAAGGGTAATATTATCTTACTACCTTTGAATTTAATCTGACTTTACAGTAAATCTGTTCGATAATGTATCATTTTAATACCATCACAAGAAAAGAGCACCATTAACTCCTTAAAATATCAATTAATAGCTATGATTTATACCAAAAAAGTGCTTCTTCATATGCATTTTATAATTAATGCACTAAATATTTAAATATTCTAAATATTCTGAGATATTACAAGAGATCCTGAGATAAGAAAGCATCACGGTGATGCAGTGATTAGGATTGTAGCTTCCCATCAATGAAGTTCTGGTGTGAGCCCCGATGTGAGTCTGGGTTTCCTCAGTTCTCAATTATTATTCTGTAGATTCATATCTCGGCCTGGTGCGGGAAATTTATTTTGGCAACAACAAAATTGAGTGAAAATCTGCCTGAATTTGTGTAGCCTGATCCTGGCATTAGGAAATGTTTCTTTGCAACAGTTTTGGAAGGAGTATCTGATGTCATTGCTTTTATATAACTCTATTATAAAAAAACAAAACAAAAACAAAAAAATCTGGTAGGTATCCCGAGAGAAAAAACAAAAAGTGTTCTCCTTCTCATCTGAGTTCAAGCCCCGGGTGATACATACAGCTATTACTCTCTTTTACTGGAAGAAGGGATTACATACAGTCTTCTCCCTGTCATTTAAGTAGTGGACTGTGCTTTCTGATGAGTGTGTTACAGCCCTCCTGACTATGAAAGAGCAGCAATTTAAAAAAAATTCAGTCAGCTGGCATGGTCAGAGGAAGCATGTGGTGACCTTCACCCTCCCTTCTTGGTAGCAGTCATGTGACAGAAATAGTCTCTTGGTTGGGATTTGGCTACAACAAAATTTGAAGTAAAATCAGGGGGGACTGGCTTATGAGTGGTCTCTAATATATCTACAATATAAATAATTAAGCACTGCCTAAAAGCGGAGCTCCGGATGAGTGTCTCTACTGAAGCTGATCTTGTTAAACTTATCCAGTATATAATAGAATAATTTTATTAAAATAATAGTTATTATTATTATTATTATTATTACTATTATTACAATTATCATTATCATCATTATCATCATTATTATTATTATTATTATTATCGTTGTTATGGCATTATTATTATCATTATTATTATTATGATTATGAGTATGATTATGATTATTATTATTAGTAGTAGTAGTAGTAGTATTTCAATCATTTGAGTATTGTTTCATTAAAAAATATATAATTTTTTTAATTTTCAAAAACAAAAACAGCTTAGTATATATTCCCGGATGTCAGCACACATCAAGTTTCTGCCAAAGAGAGAGCAGCCAATCAGCATTGCAATGCATACAGACTTATGTATGATATTATGTTTCACTTACGTATGATATTATGTTTTATTTGTGTATAGAAGCAAATTAATTGTTTTTGTTTTTGTTTGTTTTTTCTAAAATTGTCATTAGATTACTGTTGATATTATTTATCTGCTGACTAATTTTACTTATAATGAATTGTAATTTCTACCACCATAAAAAAAAAGTGAAAATCCCTGACCCCTGACTATACTAGCCACTTAAAGAACCACAGCTATACATCGTACATCAAGTCAAGTAAACAAGAGATCCATGATGGTGCAAACTTGTGCCGCATTAGAAATACTATCTGCTCAAATGAAACCTGCTTGGAGATTTTCCAGATTCTTAAAAGGGCCGCAGGACTTTGTGATTGAAAGTATAGCACTAAGTGAAAATATGAAGTTCCTGGAAGGTCAAAACCTCAAGGAACTGTGTTATAATGGGAAAAGTTAAAGGCTAAAATGCAAACGGATCGAGTGTTGCGGAGACAATAAAATGAGCAGGAGATGAAAATGGCCAGCGGGATAATGACATCAAGGGCTAATTTTGCCTTGTCATTAGTCTTAGCCATCGATTTCAGCTATTTGCTTCTTATTGAGGAAATCTGTTTCAAAGACACAGGGGTGATATCTCAGTTTAGACAGGGGCCTGGCTCACTTGAAGCTATGAATATCAGACTAAAGCAAACCTCAGGCTTTTTCATTCATTCAGATTTATTTCTTGTTATTAATCATTCAAAGTAGATAAATGAATAGCATTTACTATTCTTACCATATTTGTAAACACATTATCTAATGTGTGTGTGGGGGGGGACTGAATCTAATTCCTCAAAGCAGAAGTGCAAACATCTGAATGGGTGGTACGACAGTGGGGTTAACAATTAGCAGTCATTAGCGGTGAAGGATAATGAAGTCATGAAGGGAGAGAATGTGCTGCACTCAGCACACTGGGATCCTCAGTGTGGGGTTACTTTTCAACTCCGATATTAATTTACCTTTCTGGCATCCTTTCTCAACCCTTTTTCTCTCCCCCCTTTATGAACATTCATCTCTCGGAATCAGCCACTTGTTACCGATCAAAAAAGAGTGAGAGCTCTGATGCAGTGTTGTACCATTCTGACAGTACCTCAGAAAGCAGAGGGAAAACCCTTGCTGGAATCCCAGCCTAATTGCATGTGGTTCTTCTCATTAATCATTTTCTGTCCATCATTCTGAAAGCCTGCCAAATCCCTGTGGCTTAGAGAGGAACGCCAGCTTTCCTGCATTGCTGTGGATTATTCTCGCTCCAAGCTGAAGGAATAGAGTGCAGATTAACTGCTAGAAATACCATGATGGTGTGAGGCATCGTTTTCAATCACGTGAAAACAATCTACACCTGAATCGCATTACACAAAGAGTTTCCGGAAAGAGTCCGGCTTTAAGATGTTCATCAAAGTCAGCAGGAAAAGGTTAAGCAGGTTCCCGTGATTAAAGACGGAAATGTTATTGTGGTGATGCAATCTCATGCAGCTGCCCTCCACTGTATCTTGTGCATGACCTAATGAGTTTAGAATACACTCATTTATCAGTGCTTAGCACTTTGATTTATTTTAGCTGCTAAAACATTAGCCTCAAGGCTTTTTTTTGTTGAGTTGCATTGCTGATGGAACACTAGAATGAGTCATTCTGGGTAACTTAATCCAGGTGAATGGAAAAACGAGAAGCTTGAAAAGGTCAGCCAAGAGAAACCAGAAAAAAGATGCAAAGAAATTCCAGGGCTTCAGTAATAACCATTTTAAGGGTCCACTATGTAGGATTCAACCAACTGTTTCCCCTCCTTTCCCCCTCCCTTTCATTAGAGTGACTGGTGTGGTTTTTAGCTCTGCTGCCTGACAGCAAGAAGTTTCTTGGCTTGAACCTGCTGGTCTACTGGGGTCTTTCTGTGCTCTGCATCTTCTCCCTGTGTTTGTGCAGGTTTCCTCTTGGTACTCTGGCTTCCTTCCACAGTCCAAAGACATGCTTATCAGGTCAGCTGACCTCTAAATTGCACATAAATGAGTGTGAATGGATGTGTGTGTCTTTGTTAGCCCTGCAATAGATTGGTTGTCCTGTTCAGGGTGTTTCCTTGCCTCTCACCCTGACATAAGTCAGCTTTTCAGGGAAGGGGCTCCTGCTTCCCCTATGACCCGGATGTATATATGATACAGATAATGGATGGAAATATGTGCTATATGGATGACACGAATGTTTTTCTGCAAACCATGCGCACTCTAATATTTTAATTAAAAAAAAAAAAAACATGTAGAACTTTTCTGCATTCTCAGAGCATTATTCTCAACTCATGGCCAAAATTTCTTATAATTATTCTATGATATTCTTATATAATTATAGGGCTCTTAAATAAACCAATTAACACTCAACCAGTCCTTGCGAGAGAGTATCACATCATCAACTGAATGACTTGAAGGGTGATTGTGAACTCTGAAAACACTTCATGACGTTTTGGTGGATTCTTTGTTTTAATTTAACAGTCCTGCTACTAAAGACACATTAGTAGAAATAAGAGTTGATCAATAGGTCTTTATTCTAGACTCACAAAGAGTTTGACTGATCTGGTTTCTAGTAGTCTGATCTGGTTTCTAGTAGTCTGATCTGGTTTCTAGTAGTCTCTTATATTAAAGTGCTTGTGCATGCATGAAATGAATCATTTTCTGAATGTAGTTTTTGCTCATGTGTTTAATTATACACTACAGTCCCTCAGAGAGAATGCTGCTCTCACTGACAAGGTTCCTTATTATTTCTATAAATGCACACTTTGTTTTCTTGTCTAAAGCCAGATCTATCTAGTGACTGTGCCAGCTTGGGGAAGGTATGAAGGCGTCATGTTTCAGTGAGAAATCTGCTCTCTGTTCTGTCATAGCCGCTTTGAGAAACGACACTGTGGAGTGGAGACAGTTGGGTAAGCAGAGCACAGCTTGGCAGATAATGCACTATGTGTCAGACTCGAGTGTGTGTGTGTGTTGTAGTAGAAAACAGAGCAACGAGTTCGGTCAGGGCTGCGGCATAGCACCTCATTACTCATATAATGAGCCTGAGGAAGGTTTGTTTTGCATCTGGAGCTTTTCCACTTACATTAAGATATAGGAGGACCTGTAGAAAGTGCAGAGCACCTTCACAAAGAACACATCTGCTTTTAGATGAATACGGTGTTTAATGGAGCACTGACATTTTCAGGAGAAATGGTGGGTGCATATAAGCAATGCCTTTGAATGCAAAAGAGTGGAGCTATGATAGAAGGGACTGGTTTAGGTTCTGGTTTGGGTGAGGTGGATTTGAAACTTGTGTAGTTACATTCACATACATACTGTCTGTCAAGGAAAAATGGTTCAGGTCTGTAAGTCAAAGCATATGATGTGCATACGAAACTGATCCATTTGTTGAAAACAAAGAAATTCTTGTACAATATTCCTGATAATCAGTTGATGTATAACCACCTTACAGCTCACCCAGACACTGCCACAACAGGTGAGTTTTGTATGACATACCCACTACTTTCCTAGAAATTTGCCCAATTTTCTGTTGTGGACCTGTTGTATATCTACCTGTTGTGCAACTTACATGTTGACAGGGCCTTAAAAAATTAAAAACCTAAAAATATATGTGTATATAGGTTTTCTGTTGGGTTGAAGTCAGGGTTTTGTGATAGACACTTGAGTTCTTCCACTCCATCTTTGGCAAATCATGTCTTTGAAAAACATCTGGGTGTGACAGTCAGGTATCCACACACTTTTGGCTGTATAGTGTATATATGAAAACATACAGAGACTTTTTTTAAGCGTCAGACAGTTTTAATGAGTGGATGTAAATTTCTAACGGATGTGACAGTGGGAATGAGAGCTAACTCCCATTCCGGTAATCTATCTATGTTATGACTGTATTATAACTATATTATGACTTTATGTTCATCCCAGCCATTTGTATTGTAACAGCTTGTATTAGCATTCTGCTGGTCTGTTTTATCAAAGCAGTTCGCTACTGCAGCTACCATGAGAGAGTAGGAACAAAGTTCATTGCTAGAAGCTCGTTATTATTTAGCCTTAGGTAAATGGAGACCATTGGTAAATGACATACGTGTGTGTGTGTGTGTGTGTGTGTGTGTGTGTGTGTGTGTGTGTGTGTGTGTGTTCAAGATGTACCTTGCCTTCACCCAGAGATAGGTAGGACCTGGGAAAGGTTCCAGCATCCCCACTCTGCTAACCAAAGATAAAGAGGTTCAGAAAATGAGATGGGATGAGATTTTGCTTGTTTCTACTGCCTCCCATTGTTTTTACAAAAACTATAAACTTCTGAGGTATTTTCCGTTTAAAATGTATGGGGTGTGCAAACTATTCATCTGAGTGAAGAAATGAGAGTGAAAATACTCTCTGTGTATTCTTCTCACATATTTCACTTATGTGTCTTATCTACTGGTATCGGGGCAGAGTGAAATTGCAAGGCAGAGAATAAATTATGAAGAGGTGTGAATATTTTTGAGCTCAGAGTATAGTGTGCGCTTTCCAGCAGTGAGCTGAACTATTGCATGTCATTACTTTATAAGCTTTTATAAATCTCAGAATGCCTAATCCTGACTGCCACAATGAAAAACATTACATTTAGTATTGGGTTGATAATATGTTTAAAGATTCATGCTACAGCTTTTCTGCATGTGCTCATCTGTATGCATTTGTCTAGAATAGAAAGAGAGAGAGAGAGAGAGAGAGAGAGCTTTGGCTGAGGTGATGAATAACGTATTATGGTGATTCTCCTTTCCTGCAGCCCGTGGAACATAAACGTCTCTTTCTTTAATAGTGTTTCTCATTACTGTATGGTTCATACTGATTGTATGAACAAATATCATATAAAAAAATCTGAATTTATTTTTTATTTGTGTTTTGATTCAACACGATGCTATGATTATTGTACAGATGGCAGGAATAAACATCATGTTATATGGTGACTATGCCATGACCCATTGATCCAAACGACCAAAATCACATTTCTTGAACATAGTGTATCGGAAGAATTATTTTTTAACGTATGGCCCCGTGTGAAAGTATGTTATAAGCATCTAGCAAATATACAAGGATTTCTAACCTAATGAGATAAATGCTGGTTTGAACAAAGCCAATTTTAATTTCAAGTGCTTTAATAATACAGAATGTGAGCAGTAACAAAACTTACTGTAGTAAATCTCAAGCTATAAATAATGGTAAAAATAAAATGGAACACAAAATTCACAAATGCAATTCATGTTATTCTACTGGTACACTTTACAACATTATCATTTATTATTATCAAAAATGTAATCCATCAAAGAATAATAGGCTGATTTCTGAATTGATCTCACTGTCATTAAAATAACAATTCGATATTAGAAATCCAGATGACACACTCTGTTACTCTAGTCATAATTACGCTGTTGTATAGACACAAATCGTATTTTTGTTTTTTTGTGTGTGTGTGTGTGTGTGTGTGTGTGTGTGTGTGTGTGTGAGACTGGATTTGTGAGATGTGTGGAACACTTATTTCACTGTGGCACCGCTCCTTGGCTGGCAATGTGGCACATATCTGGCACCGTATGTAAAGGCCTGGCGAGATGGCGAGGAGCTCTGCCAGTTGGTGCTCATCAGATTATTGAAGTTGTCCCCTCCAGTAAATTGCTGTTACACCTGTTCAGTGGAACTGAGAAGGTCTTCACCAGAGGAGTCCCATATGCCACCTAGATGCCAATCGTACTACAACCCAAGACACCTCATTGTTCCTGACAGCACCTGCTACTTCTGATGTACAGCAAGGATTAGAGATCTGCTGGAAGATGGAGGTGAAGAAGGTATTTTTGGAATATTGTTATGTTTTCATGGAAACATATTGTCTTAATTAATGTGTAAAAGACATCTCTTAAAGTTATAGTAATTTATGATACTAATGCCATCAGGTGTAGAAAGGAATATTTGGAATGCCGAGGTATAGAGACCATCCCAGATCTACCTTGATTTTATATTATTTTTTGCCAAAAGTATCTTTCAACTTGACCATTGACCCTGAAATTGACATCAATTATCAAAATTAACACCAGGCATTTCTTGTATTTAGAGTATGTTTAAAATAAAAACAGAGGTATCATGCTTGATTCTAGATTGTTATATTTTGGCCCTGGCATATGGTAGCCATCTTGAGTTTATGTAAATGAACATATCTTCTGAATCTTTCTTCAGGTTTAATAATATTTTCATATCCTTTTACATAATTCAGATATATTGTTTTGATACCCAAGTCACTGGTAATGGCACTGAAGACACAGGTGGCAGGGGATAGAGTAAACTGACTTTTTAAAAATTAATGCTACATTTGCGTACTATTCCTTTAATAAACACACACACACACACACACACACACACACACACACACACACACACACACACACACACACAAATGAAACAAAGACCCCATCCAGTGTCCTATTTTTGGCTAGGTTTCAGCACATCCTGGTCAGGGGAGGTATTCCCAGCTTCATCCCTCTCTGGTGTCTGGTCACCTACTGTGGTGGAAAAGCAGCACAAATGACGGCATCCACAGGTGTACACAATCACCTGCTCATTCTCTGTGCCTGCACTGCCACAATTACATTTACAATTCCATAATTATTTAAAAAGCTTCTTTGTAAATTAAATAGAGTTCCCTTAACAAAAGACTCCACTTGTATAGAAAGACCGCCTGTTGTATAGAACATAGAATCAATAAGCTTCTTGCCGCAGTGGAAAGGTGCATTTGAAGAACCTGTGTAGCTTTTATCCAAGCTGTGAAATGAGAGAAGTAAACAGGTGTGTACACTGCTCTCTAAAACATGACATATCAAAACAACTGACATTTTTCTTCTGTTACACAATATCACTTTATATTCATTATAACCTAACTATTATGTACTGTATATTATATTTTAAGAAATTAAACTCTTCTAGGAAAATAACCAACATCATGGTGATGTAAGAAATGTTACCGTTAACACCCTGAAGTTGGCGAGGTGGATGTTGCTGTATACTATTTAATAATACAAGAAAATCAAACTAAAACAAGAAGGAAATATATATATATATATATATATATATATATATATATATATTGTTGTTGGTGTGTGTGTGTGTGTGTGTGTGTGTGTGTGTGTGTGTGTGTGTGTGTGAGACAATGATCCAGGTGACTGTGACAAAGCTTGAGTGTCTTCTCTTCTAATTTAAGCATCATGCACATTTAATCCCCAGGTAGTGGACCAGTCAGATCACCTTGGTCCAATAAAATTATTGTATTAGTATTCTTTTGATTATGGAAATCAAATATTATTCTGAAAGTTCTTCCCAACAGTGTTTCAGAAGTTCCCACAGATGTTTCCCCTATTGGTTCTTTGCCTTCACCCTTTGTCCACTTTATCTCAAACCAGCTCAATGGGGTTTAATTTGGAGACTGTGCTGCCATTCCATGATTTGAAGCCTACTGTCTTGTTTTTTTAATTCCGAGGTAGTTCTGACATACTGTTTACCACTTTTCCTTTTCAGGTCATTTGCCTGACTTGAACTGCTGAAATTTCAATAAAACTATCCATTAGATTGTGACCATTAATGTGTAAAAAAAATTAAATATTAAATTGCAGACATCAAACTCTTTTCCCGTTGACGGAGCAGTGCAGTGGTACATGAGAACAGTGAATGTTAGAAAGATGTGCAGTGAGGTGTCACTATTGACACCAACAGTGGCAAATGCATGTGATAATGACATGTAGTGTTGCTATCACACTGTCCTACATGCTAGATTCTGCCATGTGTTTGGAAGGGAATTATCTGCAGACAGCTAATCCCCAAAATAGTAATGTGTTAGTGCTAAAAAGAGTGGCATCATCGTGGCATTTGTGCAAACTCAAAGCCATGCATCTGTGAACTTTCATAGTGTACTAGTGTCCATTCTTAATTCCAATTCATTTGTTCACATTGTAAAATCCAACAAGATCTTAATGATGTGGAACATATCACCAGTGTTAGTATTTTTAACCATCAGAGATTAAACAGTAATACTGTATAAGTTCTGAGTTTGTCAAATGTGTGGTTAAAAATATAGGCAAAGTTGGATGATCTAAAAAATAAAAGTAAAAAGTATATACAATAAAATTAGGTTTTAAACTGTAAGCTGTAATCTCTGCCTTGAGATGATGGAGGCATGTCCAGGGAAGGTGCTGAAACCACGCCCAATCATGGGAAAAGTACGGCTTCCCACAGAGATAAAGTATCACTACAATCTTTGGGCCTCAGAACCATGAAAATATTGTTTACATGATTTATATCTAATGTGTGAAAACTGTAATTTTTAACAGTCTTTCTGCAATGTGGAAGGAAACCAGATCACCCAGAGGGAACCCACAAGCATGGCAACAACATGCAAACTCCACACAGAAAGACCCTAACCTGCTTCAGGGCGAGCTTCTTGTTGTGAGGTGAGAGTGCTGTGTGTGTGTGTGTGTGTGTGTGTGTGTGTGTATATATACA
>JAOUQZ010000004.1:4834949-4845544 GCA_028564935.1 Neosilurus hyrtlii
AGGGTCGCGGGGAGGCTGGCGCCCATCTCAGCCGACTCTGGGCGAGGGCGAGGTACACCCTGGACAGCTCGCCAGGCTATCGCAAAATATATATATATACATCAATGGACCTTTTCTTCCTCCGTGCTGGATAATGGTTACATTTTTCCCTCATCAATTCAAGAATTCAGTGAGAAATGAACTCAACTCGGGATGAAAATAAATTACTCAATGCTGAGTAAATGGGACTCATTGCTAAAATGCTAAAATCAAGCTGGCTCTTTTGGCAAGTATTTGATGATTAGAATGTATTTTTTTTTTATGAATTGCTTAGAAAATGCTTATTTTTTTATTCTATATATTTCTCAGAATCCAATAAGTGTGGTTAAAATAAAACAGTCATTGCACTCACTCTCGACGAATATGACTGATTGCTGATCATGGGCGCATACCTGACTTGAGCTTGTGGAATAATTTGAATATTTACAGAGCATTAATGGTAATGATGTACGAGTAAAGAAAGAGATGACTTAACAAGCAAGGACATTGGCAATTAAGCACACATTTTTGTCCAGGTGACATATGATGTCCTCATCCATGACCAGATAATCTTGCCGAAATTAATAGGGCTTACCATGATTAGATTAATCCCGCTTATGTTTCCTAAAGCAGTAATGATCCCTATAATCCTCAGAGCTTTGGCAGCCAAATGCATTAATCCTTCAACCACTAGTGAGAAAAATAATAAAAGTAACACTGCTAGCTGATTGTCTACTTTCTCACTTAAGTATTGTGTCACAGTTTCCATCAGCGTCTCGGCTTGCAGAAGCCAGGCACTGAGTGAGGCCTTTGTTCACATGTTCATGAAAGACTCTTTGTCCAGAATGCAAGTTGTGTTCTGGGATCTGTGTCTGCTTTATGAAGAGCGAACATACTGGAATGGTTCTAGTGCTTCTGGCTCCATAATGACCACCTGTTTCACCGCTCAGCTCAAAAGCCCTTCATCTCAGTGGAGTCTTTTCCTTCATCTGTCTCATGCGTAAAGCGATGCCAGTCTTCTTGTACCTGATGCCAATAATAGTAAAGCACTACTTGTGTGATATGAACTTTATGTGATTTTTTTAATCACTGCAGTTCAAAAATATGTTGACTTTTTTTAGTCTAACTGACAGGAGTGCTGGATGTTATCCAAATCCCAGCTTTATGTTAATGCACTCATGTTAATACTACGTATTGTTTCTATAGTAACAGCTGACACAGGGATTTGTATGGCAGAAGCTCCACATGACCAGATTTTTGAAAATCTGTCTGTGGCTCTAAATGTCAGTGCTTGGTAATGTTGCACTACAGGTATACAGCAGGTCCATGACAAAAAATGGGCTGGACAGTAGTGAGCGTTGTACAAAACCCATCTATTGTGCGACAGAAAATGCTGTAGTAGAATCTTGAGATGAAGTTTTGCACATATTCAAAAAATTTTCCATCTCGTAGGTAATTCTCAGTTAGGTCCATTTCCTGGTGCGACTATCAACCCAGAGATTGCAAGTTTGAATCCAGAGTGATGCCACAGCCATCCGTGACTGGAAGTCCATGGGAGCTAATTGGCCGAGTTCTCATGGGAGGGAGGGGTGGAATACACTCACTTCCCTGTCACTCACAGTGATCACCAGCCAATCATGGGTGTCTGTGAGCTCATTCGTACGCGGGGGCGAGTGTGTTAGGCCGCCCCAAATATGTATGCGCAGCATGAAAAGAAGCGGGTGATCTTTTTTTTTGCATGTCACTGAGGGGGCATGTGCATGCTTACACCTCTCTCTGGTTGGTGGTGGTCATGTGATAGGGAAGGCAATACTTGATGGGTGGGAATTGGATATGACTATATTAGGGTGAAAAATTTGGGGAAAATCCCTTTAAAATAAATAAATAAAATAATTGTAAACAGATAACAAGAATAGGTCGTTCTTTAAAGGGTCCAGCTCATCCCTCCCAGACTTTAATTCATTGTTTTTGTTCTGAAAGCATGTAACTGCTACCTTTTAGCTCTCTGTTCATCAAAACCTCTGCAAATTCACCTGTTAGTGATTTCTTCCAAACCAGTCTTAGACCTTTTTCTTTTGCGTGTCATGCAAGGCCACTATAAAATAAAATTTTCTTTATTTATTCTTTATTTCATGGACACCTGCTAGACCAGTGATTACCAGTCCTGTTCCTGGAGTAATACCTTCCTGAAGGTTTTATCTCCAAACCAAAATCTAAAACACCTCTTTTAGCTGATCAAGAACCTTTTCAGGAAATAATTAGATGCTGAGGTTGGAATGATAAGGGTTGGAGCCAGAATCTTCAGTGAGGTAGATCTTCAGGAGCAGAGATGGTGACCATTGTGGTAGATAGTGATGCCAGTTATAACCATACGAAAACAGAATGGTTCTGCCTAAAGAATTAAAAATACAAATATTTTGACAAAATATATTCAGTTTCACGTTGCAGTTTAGGCTGTATGATCTAGGATGTTGTCTATTGTTTATTGGAATATTGCTAGCACCTTGCTACATTAAGCAGAGGATTGTGGGAAGAATGTTGTATAAGATTAATGTTCGACTTCATCAACTTCTATGATTTCTCACGTCAGGATTTTAATGATTTTTCCGGATTTTCGCTTCAGTGTGTTTTTTTCTTTACTACCAGAATTCAAGTTTATTTTTTCCAGCACATACATACTGAATAACAAATATTCACATCAGTAAAATCCTAAATAGGTGTGTATAAGCTGAATCATACTAAGAGGATATTCCTTAGATGTCATGGTAATGTCAGTGCTAACTGCCTCTGCTGGCAGTATACCATCTGTGCTATTTAAAGGTGGAGTATTTAAAATAGACTCTGTGTTTATCATCTGGTCAATATTTTTATTCTTATATTCCTACTTGTTTTACTGTATGGAGAAATAATTTATACCAGGCAATGAAAACTATGTTTTATAATCATTAATTGAATGACAATGATTTTAGGATGGTAAACACAAATATAACTTAAAAATAATAAATTATAAGGCCACATATTTCTCATTGTTTTGCTAAACGATTACTCAACACTCACTCATTTGCCAAACCACTTAATCCTACTAGGGTCGTGGGGAGGCTGGAACCTATCCCAGCTGGACGAAGGCGAGGTAAACCATGAATAGCTCGCCAGACCATCGCAGGGTCAAAACACACACAACAGTTCACATTCACACCTAGCGGCGATTTGGAACATCCACTAAAGTGCATTTCTTTGAATTGAGGGAGTAAACTGGTGCACCCAGAGGAAACTCATGCAAGCATGGGGAGAACATTAACGCACAGATTAGCTGCGATCCCTTGATTGAGCCAAAGCTGGGGAGCTAGTGCAAGCCAAGGCTTTTACCATTTCTATTGGAACATCTGGGGCTTGAACGCACCACCCCAACCTTGCTACTCCTACCATATGTAAAACATCTGTAAGCAGGGTTCAAGGTTAGTCCGATCAGGATTGTGACGAGGATTGTTAACCAATGCGCCAAAAAATAATCCTGCATATTGGTGATTACAAATAGGATGTGATTCTCAACCATGTCCAATATTCATTCATTTTCAAAGCCACTTATTCCTAATTATGGTTGCGGGGAGGCTGGCGCCCATTTCTGCCAACTCTGGGCGAGGTCGTGTACACCCTGGACAGCTCGCCAGGCCATCGCAGGGCAGAAACACGCTGACATCTATGCAGCCTACTCTTGACAAAAAAATCAGCAATGGTTCTTTTACATGCCTCTCACTATAGACAGTGAGAGACATGGCGGGCATTTGATAGCCCGGTTAGCTGCACTGGGGGGTGTCCAATATTGATTTTGTAATTTAATTCTTCATTAAATTTTTGTTTGTTTGTTTGTTTAAATAGTTTTATTCATGATGCTCTTCAGCTTCTTGCTAATAGTGCTGTCAGTAGGATTTCGCTCTTGATTTATCTCTTCTCTAAGAGAGCAATGTAGCATCACTTCAGTAATTTAGTCTTTCCTGCTTTCTCACCTCCTTAACATTGTGCTCAAACAGACCAGTTTCCGCAGAGTAGCTTCAACTTTTACTTTAATATCACTGTCAACATCAGTGCAGAGCGGCACGGTAGCATCGTGCTTAGCATATCCACCTCACAGCAAAAAGGTCCTGGGTTCGAGTCCCGGGCTCAGCGAGGGCATTTCTTTGTGGAGTTTATATGTTCTCCTCATGCGTGTTTCCTCCCACACAAAGTTGTTGTGTAACTGCAATGCATTCTGGAACTTTTAGTCCAACATTTACATCGAAGTCTCTACAACATCTCTGAAAACATGATGATTATAGCTAGTCATTATATTGTATTAATTATTAAACACTATTGTAACCAGGCTGGTGCTGTCCTTCTTTGCAGTCTATGTGACATTCGACCTCTAACTTTACATGGAAATGACAACAACAACACTCTAAAAATAAATTGGTACATATTTTTATATTTGCTGAACCACCACAATCCTACTAGGCTGGAGCTTATCTCAGCCACCCACAAATATTTTAATATAAACATTTTTGATTTGTTTCCTTGGTGGAGGCGGGGCAGTTGTGGCCCAGTGGTAGGGTGCTGGCTTACTGATCTGAAGGTCGGGGGCTTAAGCCCCACTATCACCGAGTTGTCACTGCTGTCCTCCCAGTGCAGCTAACTGGGTTAACAAAGGCTGGTCATGTCTTTCACTGTCTGTGGTGAGAGGCATGTAAAAAATATTGCTATTGCTCGAAAGGAGTAGGCCATTGGGATGCCGTCAGCGTATTTCTGCCCTGCAATGGCCCGGCGAGCTGTCCAGGGTGTACTCTGCCCTCACCCAGAGTCGGCTGAGATGGGCTCCAGCCTTCCCGTGACCCTAATTAGGATTAAGCGGTTCAGAAAATGAATAAGAATGAATGATAGAATGGTGCAGGTTGTAGGTTTTCTTTAATCCTTTTTAGTAAGTGCTGCATTGGGTCACTTTATCTCTAAATCCTTATTATATGACACATAAACTCATTTAAAGATTTAATATTGTGTCTTTGGAAACATGTGACTTATTACCATACCAGATTACCTGTAAATACTGTAGTCTTTCACTAAAAAAACTAAAAACTACCAGCAGATGGCGCTCTGAAATGCAGACTATTTTGCAACACAGCTGATCAATCATCCTTTCAAATGTGCAAATATGGAGGACATGCTAACATAGACTTTAAATGAATCAATTCATAAATGATTTTCTCTTTGTTTCTGTAAGGAAGCGGGCCACGTCTTAGATCTAAAAACTACGGATAAGCTCACACAGAACTAAATTAAATGCACAGAAAACAGCAAAACAGACGGCACTTGTAAACAGGCTGATGGCATTAAAAACAACTGCATTTTATCAACAACCTGCTGTTTATTCTTAATGCAGCGTAGCTGTAATCAGTGAACGTGACACGAGTTAATGAAGAGCCCCAGTGTGTGCTAACACACTGCTTTCTTCTCCATGCTGATCCTCTCAACATTATAGTGTTTAGCTTGCCCCCAGTACACCCATTTTCCTTCAGGAAGGGCTTTTTAATTTGCTAACGAGGTGAACGAAGTGTGTTAGAATGGAGAAGCAGTGTAAAATGGGCTTTTATAGGGATTTCCAGGCCTGCACTTGGGAAACACTGTAGTAGTTTAATATTATTGCTCAGTAATGACTAGCCACCGGTCTTTGCTCATGTCTCTCCTTTATTTATTTGAATTCGGCTCGAGATTTTTGAGTGTATGAATAGGTTTTTTGTGAATGTCAACAGCAGGAATATCATGTAGCATTGTAATTTCACTTGTTTTCCAAACCGCTTAATCCCACTAGGGCCGTGGGGGCACACACAATCATTCACACTCACACTGACACCTCGGGGCAATTCAAAACCGGCAGTTAGCCTAATGTGAATGTCTTTGTACTGTGGAAGAAAACCAGAGTACCCAGAGAAAACTCATGCAAGCGCAGGGAAAACATGCACACAGAAACGCCTGCCCTGGACCTTCTTGCTGTGTGGCGGATGCGCTAACCGCTACGCCACCTTACCGGCCACCTTGCATTTTGTGAGGAATAAAGCAACAACATTTATTTAGCTCCGTTATCTTAACAGATTTTGCTGCAGCTATTATTTATCATTAACACAAAAAACAAAACCATCTGACTTTTTTTTTTTTTTCTTTTTTTTGGTTGGCGATGTTGGCCTTTATATTCAGCACTACAGTATATACCCAAACGTTTTTGGACACCTGCTCATATGGCTCTGCCCCAAACCATTGGCATAAAGTTTTGAAGCAGGCATCTATGTAAAATGTCTTTGTATGTTGTCGCATTCCAGTCTCCCTTCACTCGAACTAAGAGATCCAAACCTGTTCCAGCATGGCAATGCCCCAGTGCACAAAGTAAGCGCCATGAAAACCTGGTATTCCAAGACTGAAGAGGAAGAACTTGAGTGTCCTGCACAGAACGCTTTCCTCAACCTGAATGAACATCTTTGGGATGAACTGGACCGACTGCACCCCAGACCTCCTGACTTATTACATCCCTACAGTTTTACTCCAACATCCAGTAGAAAGTCGTTTCAGAAGAGTGGAGCTTATTATAAGGGTAGAGGACTGAATCTGGACTTGGATGTTCAACAAGGACATACTGATGTAATGTTGAGATGTCTACATACTTGCATTGTGTATAGTGAGACCGGATATATTAAGAGTGGGTAATATTCCCACTGACACTAAAGTCCTGAAACAGATGCCTGTAAAATGAATCATACTAAAGCAATATTTATTGGCTGTCATGAAATGCTTTCTATCTTGAAAATGAGGACATTACAGCACTGTGAAACTGTATTACATCATCATTAATATTATCCCCATTATGCTATGATTTACATTTCCTTCAAATTATGGTACGGGTGCTTTGGTTTGTTTGTCATTCACATAAATCAACGGTCGGGCATCATAGCCTCTCACCCAATTTAATACTGAGTTATAATACTGAGTTGGCTGCAGTAGCAACCTGCAGAATACATTTAGCTTCAGGCATTGTTTGAGTGGGTATAGTAAAGTCCTGTTTCACATTTGTAGGATTGGTGTCAAAAATGGAATTTGTTGAAAAGTAAATTGAATAGTTTGAATGGTTATCGCACGTCTGTGGATGTTTACAGGGAACTACGAAATCTGAAGGAAACTCTATTTGACATTCAAATGTTATTTTACTTGATGTTTTTCTTTAACTTGCTTGGCAGCTATACATTAGGAATAAAACATGACAGGGTGTGCTGTTATAAGAAAACAATTCACCCTGAAGCTGATTATTTTCCTATAGTAGCACAATAGAGTCTCTAAAATATTGTATTTATCTTAAATTACACCAATTTGTCAACAATGACAAATTTTGTTATTTATTAAAGAAAACAAATTATTTGACCTATTCAAGGTGTACAAGACATCTCACCCAAAATCAGCTGAGACTGGCACCAGCTTCCCCATGACACTCACAGATAAGTGGTTTAGACACTAAACAGATGGGTGTCATTCATTTTAAGTATTCATAGCTACAATTAATGTTGTGGAACATTCTAGAGACAAGTTAATTCCTTATCATGTTACAGAAGCGACAAACAAATAAAGTTAACTTGTTATGTTAGCAAGAAACTGGGAAACTCCTTAATGCATGAGAATTTTCTGTGGTGGAAGATGAGCTCACCTAAAAAGTGCAGCCAGTGAAGATTATATTCATAAATGTTAAATAAACTCATGATATAATCCCACCATAGCAATTAATATTCATTCTTTCTTTGCTAAATAATAACAGACTTTTATTTCATTTCATTTTCCAAACCACTTTAGCCTTTATTAGGGTTGTGAAGGTTGGACCCCATCCCATCTGGCTCCAGCTGAAGGCTAGATACAGGCTGAACAGCTCGCCAGACCATTGCAGTCCCAACACAGACACGCAACCATTCACACTCACATTCACACCTACGGGCAATCGAGAATATCTAATTGGCCTAATGGGCATGTCTTTGAATTGTGGGAGAATGCCCATGCTAGCACTGGGAGAACAATCAAACTACACATAGGCATGGGACTCGAACCCAGGACCTTTTTGGTGTAAGGCGGACATACTAACCACTACGCCACCACGCTGATACATATTTATCTGTTTCAGTTATGTTGATTGCTCACCATACATGACAGATGATAATGTATAAGAACGATTCATTCATCCAATGGCTAAACCGCTTACTTCTACTAAGGTAGCGGGGAGGCTGGAGCCTATCTCAGCTGACTATGAGCGAAGGCAGGGTGCACCCTAAACAGCTCAGTGGTCCATGGCAGGGCCAACATACACAACCATTCACACTCACACATGGGGGCAAATTTGAAACAGCCAGTTAGTCTAATGAGCATTCAGTAGTCTTTGGACTGTGGGAGGAAACCGGAGTACCTGGGAGGAAACCCATGCAAGCATGAGGGGAACATGCCAACCCCTCACAGAAACACCCTTGCTGAGCTCGGGACTCAAACTGAGGAGCTTCTCGCTGTGAGGTGGACGTGCTAACCACTGTGCCATCCACCGTGCCACCACCATTAATTACCGCTTATGTAATTTCGGAAAAATGATCCACTGAAGGATCTAGAAGTCCAGAGAAAAGAGGTAGAAAGGAAGAAGAATGTTATAAGGAAGGCCTGGCGAGCTGTTCCGGGTGTACGCTGCCCTCGCCCAGAGTCGGCTGAGATGGGCACCAGCCTCACCGTGACCCTAAGGGAAAATCTTATAAGGAAACGCAAACGCAGGGTTCCATGATTGTATGAGTAGTGGTGTTGGTGCTGTGGGGACGGCACTACGACCGACAGCGCACTGGTTCGACAGCCATAGTCATGTCGGATGGACACCTTGTTTAAATCAGTTGTGAAAGTTCAGGTGGTTTAGGATTAGGGTCAGGGCTGTCGGATCAGTGGGCTGTTGGGTGGTTGGTGTTGTGGGTGGTTGGTGTTGTAGGTGGTGCTGTTTCCGCTGTTTCCAGCTCTGATGTTCCCAGTGAATCCATGCTCCGGGTGCGAGTCTGCTTCGTGTTTTCGGGGAGTCTGTGCGGAGTTCTGCCCTCTCCACGCCGCTGTTGCGCTCTGCTCCTCTCAGCCGGGGCATTTTGCTCAGATTGCTCTCTGGGTAAAAACAAAAACAAAAAAAACCAAACAAACAAACCCACAACACACACTTTCAGTTCGTGTTTCCCCGGATCCTCTACTCTGGGAGATCTGGAAGCTTCGTGTCTGCTTCACGCGGTTCTGTGCGCTGAGTCGCCGGTATGGATTGATGTGATTGGGGGTTTTTTTTTTCCGCCTTTGCCAAGTTTTCGCTCCGGCCGCCAGCTCCATGTTTCTCGGGGCGACTTTCCCGAAGTGAGCGGCTCGCGGAGGGTTTCGGAGGCGCACCGGGGGAGCCGTGTGATCGGGAAAGTGTGAGGGAGGAGACCGGGGGTCAGGGACGGATTTCACCACGGACTCCGTTACTTTTGTTCGGCGGTTTGCTGGGAAAGCAACAAATCTTTCTGTTTGAGCTTGAAAGTGATGGCGGAGCGGGGAGCGCGCGTGCTCCTCTCTCTCCTCTGCCTCACATCTGCGTGCTCGCTCGCGCCTGCACGCGCTCAGAAAGGTAAGCGCGTGCGTTTGGAAACGTTTGTTCTTGTTTTTGTTTGAATGGTCACTGTGTTTCAGTGCAGTGCACTTCATAAAGCACTAATAGATCCTGGTCCTGTGTGGAGTCTGAGCACTGCTGGGATATGGATTGAGCTGCAGGGAGACGGTCAGTGGGTGATTTTAGCCTTTAACATGTAGTGGAGGTCAGTGTGCAGGGTTCAAGTTACAGTGTGTTCTTCTTCTTCTTCTTCTTCTTTTTTCACCTTGAGTACAAAGAACTAGAATTAAGTGCATCTTTCTTCACTGCATAGCTAGTTACCCCGTGATCTACACTCACTAACTCAGAAAGAGACTTAAAGCATAAACCCGAGCATCAAGTGCATGCAAATGAACTAACAGTGTGTATACATACACACACACATACATACACATACACACACACACACACATACATACACACACACACACACACACCCATATATACATATATACATACACACATACATACATACACACACACACACACACACCCATATATACATATATACATACACACACACACATACATACACACACACACACACACCCATATATACATATATACATACACACATACATACATACACACACACACACACACCCATATATACATACATACATACACACACACACATACATACATACATACATACATACATACATACACACACACATACATACACACACACACACACATACATACACACACACACACACACACCCATATATACATATATACATACACACATACATACATACACACACACACACACACACACCCATATATACATATATACATACACACACACATACATACATACACACACACACATACATACACACACACACACACACCCATATATACATATATACATACACACATACATACA
>JAOUQZ010000004.1:4845644-4855944 GCA_028564935.1 Neosilurus hyrtlii
ACACACACACACACACACATATATATATATATATATATATATATATATATACATACACACACACATACATATACACACACACACACACACACACACATATATATATGGGTGTGTGTGTGTGTCTTTGTCACATTACTTTGTCACATAAGTGGGGAAGGCAGTTTTGTTTTAAATGAAAGAACTTTGGTTATTAAATTACCATGAAAATATTTTTGCTGAAATCTGAAGCAGGACTACAGTTCCTTTGTTAACCTTATGCTACATGGTGTAATATGTGAATCTTCCTTTATAAAAGCACATTGGTGTATAGGGCTCTGTATAGCACATGCATGTACATGGTACTTCACTGGATTGCTCAAAAAGGAATGAATCATGAGGTATACGCATGATAAAATGTTTTTTTCTATTTATATTTGGTTAAGGTGTTTCCTTCTGAATGACAAAACAGTCCTTGATAAATATAAAACACATGTTTAGCCTGAGGAAATCTGTTGTTTGGAGTTTTTTCCTCATAGTGTCTGATTTATTACCTGGGTGCCAAAACCTTTTTTCCCCCCTTTAATTTAGTTTAAAACGTGAATCACATGAGGAAAGAAAGACCATGCAGTTTGTTTTTTGGCTGTTGCGTTTTGATACCACGTCTGATTTGTGCTTGTTTGCTAGTTTTGGCAGAAGATGAATAAACTGTAATGCCTTGTGTGAAGCTGATAGACGAGGCCCAGATCCAGTCTGGGGACGTTTTGTGTTTGGGAGCTGATGAAAGCTGCTGTCCTGCACAAGAAGCGCCGTGCCGTGGTTAAAAGAAATCCTGGGCTTTGCTGTAGATCAGTACAAAAGGGTCGGATGGGGGGCTGGGTGGACTGGGAAGACTGTGTCTGGGAAGTAATAAAAGCGGGAGATTAAGGGGGAACGGGAGTCCCTAAGGGAGTTTTGATTGGTTCCAGAGAGTGGCCAAGGATCTGTGTGTGAGCAGTGAGTTTCAAATTACTAACTGTTGGATGCCTGTCTGCAAATATCTGTTTATTTGAAACATGCCTTTGAGGTCTAATGTGAACCATAAGCAGGATTTTAATGGGTTATGTTGTATGTTCTTGACCGAGTTGTACACTGCTACATTTTTTTTTTTAGTTTTTGACCCAAAAGAGAAAAAAAAGCATTAGAGCTTTTGAAGGTCTTGCTGATGTTTCATGACTTTTTCTTTTTAACCTTCATGCTACTGGAAATTTGGTTATTGCAATCTCTCTTTTTTTCTCTCTCTTTCTCTCTTTTGTGTGTGTTAATGGACTTAATCCTGAGCTTGTGTAATAGGTTAAACCATTTTTGCTGCGGTGTCCTAGAAATGTGACCCCTGATCTGTCCATCATAGGCTGGAAGTACATATGTTTTATTATTTTTTTTCCTTTGAGAGAACATTAGGGCTGGGTGATATCTCTCAAAAATGTATCATGATAGAATATTTCATTAAACTTCATTTTTAATTCAGAGCTGTCAAATTGTTTTTGAGTAGCAGAACCACTAAAAGTAGCGGGTCCTCTGTCGTAAAAATGCCATCATTACCGTTGACCAACTTGAAAAAAATGACACCGAATAAGATGCTGAATTAAGGATCCATCATGAGAAATTGACACACACACATGACCCTGCACTGGCTTGTTTAGTTTCCACCTACAGTCCAAAGACATGCGCATTAGGCTAATAGGCTGCTCTAACTTGCTCCTAGGTGCGAGTGTGAATGGTTGTCTGGGTTTGCCCTGCGATGGTCTGGTGAGCTGTTCATTTCAGCTACATACAATAGAAAGGCTGAAAACACAGCAAAACCTGGGTTTAACAAGTGTTCACAAGTGAGCTAAGCTAGCGCGACACTTAGCCACAAGCTAGTGCTAATTTTACTGATTATAAAGGGATGTTTATGTCGTTGTCACATGCTCATGGTGCAAACAAACATTACACCTGTTAAATGTTTGGCTCTCTCTGTGTCAATCAAATTATGTATCATTTTGCAGGGATTGATATGCCGTTTACGAGCTAGGAAGGGAGCACGCATGGGGTTTCTTCATTTAGATTGGTTTTAGGTGTTCGTTATGTCCTTTAAGTGAAACCATCTAACATCAGCTTTTTGTTTTTGCTTTTGATGAAATATCTAAAAAAAACTGACGCTGCACAGGAGAGATAATGATGGAATGTTTTTCTTGCTGCCTGGACCTGGTGTGTTCTAAGATAAATTCTCACCTCAAAGTTGAGATGCATACAATTTTGGTTTATTTCAAAGGTCTGGGTAAGCAACCAAAACAACAAAACCTCAACTTTTGGACACGCCTTCTTCAGAGACCTGCAGTAATCAAACAGCTATGATTACTGCATGTCTCTGAAGAAGGCGTGTCCGAAAGTTGAGATTTTCTTGTTGTTGTGTAGTGTCTCAAATTCCCACCTTCAACTTGGGACAAAGATTTGACAGACAAACAGTACGTTTTGTATTTGTGAAGTTGAATAAATGTTTTTCATCATCAACTTATTTATATAATTTTAATAAAACAAGCTTTGTTGTCAGTTAAGTAATTTGACCAGAGAGAGCAAATAAAAGGAAAAATATATGAAAAACTACGAAAAAGCTTTCGTTTTCTAAATAACACTTTTAGCCCTGTAGCTACACTGTTGCCCAGTGGACTTTCTTCATCCTATAATGTACATAAATGCATATGATTTGGGTAAATCGCAACAGAGACTGTTCTTGTTCAGGTTTAGAAAACTAGATTTGCTGAACAGCACTCCTGCACAATTTTTTAATTACCTGGTTCTTCCTGCTGAAATACTTTGGGGTCTGCATTCAGAAAACAGTCCACCAGTTGATGCTCCTCAGACCATTCTAGGGCTGGTGGCCCGCTTCAGTGTAATAGTTATTTTCCACGATATCTTTTTTTGGACTGTACAATACATCACTTATTATGATGTCGTAATATTAGCCGTTGGCAGTACTGATTATACAGAAGGCTACACAATGCAAATGAGCTCTTTCAAGTGGGATTTCAATATACTGCATATGCTGTCACAGTCAAAATATGTAGCACATGATATCATTTATATATCATTTACACACTGTAAATGTGTGCAGGATATTTAAAATGGATGCTTTTATGTCTCTGTAAATGTCTGTTTTGTAATGTTTAAATATGACTGTTATACAAAGATTCAGCTATGAATCTATGAAATCATTAATCCTGGTTACACTGATACAGGCTGATACGCTGCTGTCATGTCCCTTTGAGCTTGTTTTATTCAGTGGAGTAGATGTTCAGCTTGTCTAGGCTTCAGTGCTGGGTGCATTTTCTTTTTTGTTTTTTCGTATTGCCTCAGCTTGTTTGTTGACTAGAGTCCATATCGGCCCATTACACTGTGTTACGCCTGTTATCGTAAGTCATGATAACTGATCCAACTGTATGTTTTCAAATGTCACAAAAACAAAGATTAATATATGCGTGATAAATTCAGAATTGTCAGCAAGCAAATGTTTCTGAAGACAGGACAAGACAATTACCCCCAGCTGAGAGATCCAGCGTTCGGTTTGCCTGATTAATTTAGATGGACAATAGGCTCTTGGCTAATTGCCTAATGTGCAAATGACGCCTTGCACAAAGAATCCTAAATTAACCGTGATTGACGTGATTGAGTGTGATTTTTGTCGCTATAGATGGTAGGACTCCCTGGCAGGAAGCCATGTCTCATTCTTGGGGCAATATAGAGATTTGATGGTCAGCTCTGTAACCTTTTAGAGCTGTCAGTCTGAATTTCGGAAGAAGATGGGGTCTGGGGTTAGCACAGAAACTTGACATGGTAAGTCAAAATATCAAGAGACTTGTGCTTTTAACTTGCTTAATGGATGAACAAAAAAAAGAACTTGTCTGAGCTGGGCCTACAGCTGCAGGAATCAGTATTTTACACAAATTCCTTTGGCATACTGATTTAACCAAAGCATCCAACAAAGTAGTTGAGCATTAGAGGTTCCTCAAGGGTCTAGTAGTGGATCACTGTCATTTGAACTCACAACCTTTCAGTTGTCAGCCCAGAATCCTAAGCATCGAGCTTCACCGGCTGTATTGTTGAGAGATTACTGAGGGTCTCGGTTGAAGTAGAGGTCAGCTCCGTATTATTCACACCGCACAGGCTCTGCGTATGGTGTTTGAAGGGAATTTCTTTTGTTTTCAGTTGTATTGCTCTAACCATTCTTACAAAGACATGGTCAACCCATTCCGAACTTTACTTCCCTTCTTACTGCGTAGCAAAAATCGCTTAGATGGTCACATTGTTGGTGTGTGACATACTTTCCTGGATAGTAAAATTTAAGAGCCCTGGGTTACAAATTGGTGCAGCAGGTAATTTTGCCTCCTCAGAGCTGTAGGATCCCAGTTCAAGCTCAGATTACCGTCTGTGTAATGGTTTTATGTTTTTTTTTCCATATATGCATAGGTTTGCACCACATTTTCTGAGTTCCTACCACCTTCCAAAACCATACCAGTAGGTTGATTGATGATTTTAAATTGCTCTGTTTGACAGGGCGCTTGTGCTTAATGCCCTGTGAGCAGGAAAAAGTGAATAGGAATGAATAAAGGAATGGAACAAACAACAAAAAAAAAAAAAGAGAAAATGTTTGAGGTGAGTTGATGTAACTTTGCTAGTTGGTTCCAGCTTGAATGAGCTCTGGCAGCTTTGAAATAATGATTGTGTTATGAATAGACAATCAGACTTTGGCGTCATCTCCTAGGTTTCCAGTAACTGGCACAAGTTGCACTCAGGCTGCGTAATTGATGGTTGGAAAATTTGTATGCTTAAATTTCAGAGCAAAGGCTCGCACAAGAAGTCTGAATATACCGTTCAGAAACAGCGCATCATTAAAACACTTTTTTTGGTGCTGCTTATTTTGTCCCTTCTTACTTTTTAACTGACTGAATTTAGAGGGTAGCTCTGTAGTTACACCCCCCTCCCCAAGTCACCAACAACTACAAGCTGGTGGTCTTCCCTGTAGTTGTTAATTGTGGTACTCTGACTTGTTCTGCAGGTGAACTTCTGTCGCCGTGTCCCCTGCCACTTTTCAGCAGCTGGCACAGATTACTGTGCTTGTGAGCTGTGAAAAGTCCTGCTTGCTGGAGCGAAGCCTGGCCCTGACTACATTTAGGTCATTTTCCCTGCTTCCCTGGAGACGAGGAAACAGTGCTGAGCAAATCTTTCCACAAGTTAAAATTGGACGAGAGAATGTGACAGAACCTCATCAAAGTCTCACTGAACCCATTAATTATTTTGTGACCCTCTAGTGCAGTGGAGTGCCAAATGATGTGATGGCGAACATGTTATAGATTTAACAATCCCCTTCCTTGTTTGTCATGTACCTTTTATTCTGCTCTCTGGAAAAAAAAAACATATTATGTGCTCATTTTTTGGCAGCTAGCCCAATCTCATGCATTTTTAAAGTGAATAATAATGACCTGGCAAACTGTAAATCATCCTAATTTGATTTCCCGATGTCTTCTGGCATTGTAGATCCTCTAATTTTTTTCCCCTTTGGATGCAGTCCAGGAATTTGCATCATGGGTTTTAAGAGGCTAGTCATGTGAACACCCACTATCAGTTGGTGATAATTGTTTTGCTGTACATGAACCAGAACAAAAGTAAACTTGACCGTCACCCAGATGAAAGCCATTTGTAAGTTCCTTTGTAAGTTTAGAGGAGGTAACATTTGAATGTGTTTAGCACTGACCCAGTTTGTTTGCATGCTTTGCTGCCCATCTCTTTTCCACCAACCAAGGGAGGCAAACTTGCAGTCATGCACCAGATTAATTAGTATTGTTCTTCTCTCTCTCTCTCTGTCTCTGTCTCTCCCTCTCTGTCTCTCCCCCCCCCCCCTCTCTCTTTGTCTACCTCTCTCTCTCTCTCTCTCTCTCTCTCTCTATCTACCCCCCCCCTCTCTGTTCTCCCAGATCATCGCTCATGAAAAGAGAACTGGAATTTAGTTTCTGACCTGTTTTCCTGAGCTGTGTTTGTTTAATCTTGGGACAAACCCATGGGTGTTCAGCTTATTGTACTTGTCAGGTTGGAGGCAAAAGAAATGGCCTACATTTTATGGATTCAGAGTTTTGGAATTGTTTTCGGCAAGACATAACTTCAGTAATTGAATGCTTCGATGGTTGGTTCTCAAAGATGGGTCAGTAGCTTTGGCAACATGCGGACACTAGGAAAGCATTCACAGTTAATTCTGAAGTCATTGCCTCATGCCCAGTCAAAAAGGCTTGATGTAATTTAAATAAATATAAACCATATAAAAATTAACCATAGCAAAACTCTTTAAAATTTTGAGTCCTGGGGCAGTTCTTCCTTTATGGATTACTGATTTCTGTTTACAATTTTGCATAATCTGGGATTTGTTGGTTCTTTTGAAGCTGTTGTCAGACTTGATACAAAGACAACATTTTTAAGACAGAAAATTTTCTGCATTCTGTATTACCACATGCATTGTAATAATTACAAATTTGAGGTCATATAACTGGTATTGTGGGTCTTTAAATTAATTATAAAATTGGTAAGATACAAATGTAAGCAATATCAGTGTTGACTGGCACAGATTCTTCTTCTTCATCTTCTTCCTCTTATTATTATTATTATTACATATTTTGGACTGATCAAATCTAGTAATGATTTCATTAGTAAGAGAATTCAAAGCCACGAGCATTGGTCCTACATAGCTGGTTGATAAGTGAGCACCGCAGCTGGGATTACTGAGGATATTCCATGGCCATTCCAGAGGATTTTAGAGATATTGACCTGGAAACATATGGACGGAGGAAATATGCACTTGACGAACATGTTAAGACATTTCCCCTTTTGTTGAGAAACATAAGTATCTGTGATGCATGCATTGCAGTCACTCATCCATATACATTTTTACCTCCATGGGACTCTATGGTACCAGTCATGTAATCCCCATGGATGCTTTCATGGTTGAAGGGTTTAATTGATCCAGCGCTTGACTCACGCTTAATTTTAACATGAACAAACGTTCTGTGTTCACATTCTGTATTCCATTCAAATGGAAGCCACACCCTCGTGGAAAGAAGGTGACTTCATGGCTCTCAAGTATTCCTGCAGAAGTGCATGAAACTTATGGGTTACTGCTGGTTGATGCCTAAAAGGCAAAAAAAAGTTCAGCTATGTGGGACCTTGTGCTTGTCTGTGTGAAATAATGATATTTTTTAAAGGCGTGTCCGTTTACCATTTGCATTTACCAATCGTTGACATGCTGATCATGGTTTTTTGTCCTGTTTTAATGTATCCATTGTCTCTACTGTATGTGAATTTGAGACAAGTATTTGTCTCAAACCGATGAAATCCAGTTATACTTCTCTGCTTCTCAGGTGCACTCAGAGTCTAGTTCACATGTTTGGAATGACTGCGATAACTAACTCCAGCTCATGTTGTTTTAGCTTGGATTCCTTACACAATGCACGAAGAACGTACCGCCCTTAGCTGTCCCAGTCATGCAGGACGCACAGCTGTTCTGTATAAAGACTCTCAGCAAATCCAAGGGCTAAGATCATTGAAAATAATTTAAGTGAACCCATTCAGTCACAGTGTTGAGGCGCTTTTGATGGGCGCTGTAGGGGCCCACCCTCTAGATCACTGGGAAAGAAACACACTTGAAGTGCTGTAGGGTGTAGGGTCCATCACAGAGGAAGAATTGTAAGCGTGTTGAAACACTCTGCCAGCCTGCCAGAACTCACCCTGTGGCTCTTGGCATCTCTTAACATGGTAAAGATCTCTGTGCTAGGGTTGGCAGCTGGTTTATCTCAAAGGTCCAGAAAGGATCGGCTGTACTGCCTGGCTCCAAAAGCAAGCACCCTGCTTTTATTCACTTATCGGATCCAAGGAGGCAAAGTAGCACAGTGGAATTTTAACTTGAATATCAAATTGTCCACTTTTTAATATTTCATATAATTTTGCCGGGGGCACCGTGGCATAGTGGTTAGCACACTCACCTCATAGCAAGAAAGTCCTGAGTTTGAGTCCTGTGGTTGGTGAGGGTGTTTCTGTGAGGAGTTTGCATGTTCTCCGCATGCTGGCGTGGGTTTCCTCTGGGTACTCTGGTTTCCTCTGAGAGACATGCCCATTAGGGTTATTGACTATTCTTTATTGCCCCTAGATGTGAATGGGAGTATGAAAGGTTGTATGTCTGTGTTGCCCTGCAGTGGATTAACAGGCTGTTCAGGGTGTACCCCACCTTTCACCCACTGTCTGCTGGGATTGACTCCAGCTTCCTCGTGATCTTAAACAGGATAAGACGAATGGATGGATGGATGGATGGATGGATGAGTCAATCAATCAATCAATCATGAGCTCAGCTTCAAACATAAACCAGAAGGAAGTTGATTTAATTACAGGCATATCCCCACCCCTCATTTTATCTAACTTGGTCACCTGCTAATTCTAACTCACCAACTGGCTTTTCCCAGCATACCACTGAGATCCATGGAGACTGAAGGCTGACATATGCTTCCTCTGGGACGCATAAATCCAGCCAGGTTTATGTAAATTGAGGGAGCAACGATCTTTATGAATTTGTGATCAGAACCTGGGGATTACAGGTCTCGCTTGTTTGGTCTGTCGAGTATGTGAGATGTGAAAATAACAAAATAACCAAAATACACACCTTCATGAAGCTTCGACTAGCAAATAAAAGTAATAGAAAACACAATATTCTGCTGTAGCATTCAGGGGTGTCCAGCTAACTGGTGAGGCTTCTGAAGCTGCTCTTAATACCTCTTTTTTTTATTTTTAATTTTTTTTTAATAATCCTGATTAATGAATCTATTGGAGAGTATCGTCAGGTCTGTGGTTTTGCTCTTGCTTTTATATCGTCCTTCCTTTTAAAACCAGTCGAGTGTTATTATGCCGCGTGTCCATATCCAAGGTGAACTTGCAGTCTGAAAGTGCTGAGGTGGCTAGAAAGCCGTTTGGGAGAGCTGTGCGATCCTCAGTGCTGACCCTGATGCAGCTAATAGGAGTCAGAGAGCGTGCAGGGACTACACATTACATCCTCTTTAATGCACAGCTGTCGTGTAATGGAATTTCTCATCTCTCATGGTGCTTACTTAGGGATAAATGCAAACACTAAAAGGTTTACAGAGCAAAATTAAATTATAATGGAATTCACCAAGCAGTCGTTTGTTTATTTATTTCTTTTTCCCTGTGATTTGAACTCCCACAGTTCATTTATACGGCACATCTTACTTTGATGTATGTAAATGCATATATGTGACCCCGGGGGGTGTTCCAAGTCATTATTCATTGGTGTTTATGGGACCATCAAGGGGACCCGGTGTAGAGTCTGTGGGAGGCAGGGGGTCATGCTTCTGCTGTGCAGGCACAATGAGGGCCAAATAGTTTCCTTTGGTTAAAGGGCATACGCAAAGGCATGATAGAAAGCAGCTGTCGATATACTCACTCACTTCTCGGCATCTAACCCCAAAACTCGACCCCATGACCTGCGATGTATTAGATTTGAGACACAGGAAAATAAGGATGCAGAGGATAAAGCCAGAATTAACACTCGCAGAATGGACTTGGAATTCCAGATCTGGAACCATGGACACCTGTCCCAGGTCCTGAGGGGAACGGGCTTTTGATGAGCCAAAATGCCATTAAGGTGCGAAGCCAGCTGTGAGTATAAAAGTTTAATGAGTATGCTAGAAAAAGACTTGAGGACATGTATTTATGTACCTGAAGCCTACACGGAATTCTTCTGAATGTGAGGACTGTATACAGTTCTGCTGTTTCTCTATGATTGGTGAACAATGATTTGGAGTGAACTATATATACAGTAATGCCACTGAATGTATAATGGTCTCTTAATTTGGATTATAAGAATTAGTATAATAGCACCAAATTTGGGGTTGAAAGGTTCTACCATGTTTTCTACCAAGTCATAACATTATCATGAATTCAGTCTTCTTTCTTTCTTATATAAACCTGTTTTGAAAAGGGCACAAATGGGATCGCAGAGCAGACTGTTTTACTTCTGAACAGCAGATTAGAAGGATGTAACCCTGAGATATTAAAAAATACCCATCACTCCTTTTTCTGCCTTTCTTCTCCTATACTGAAAATACTGCTTTATCACTAGTGCATTCTCTCAATCTGTCTCTCTCACATACACATATGTATATGTGTGTATGTATGTATGCATGCGTGTGTGTGTGTATATGTATATATATATATATATATATATATATATATATATATATATATATATATATATTCA
>JAOUQZ010000004.1:4856044-4866224 GCA_028564935.1 Neosilurus hyrtlii
TAGCCATACCATTTTAAAGCTTAGAGTCTCCTCTTTTAAATGGTATGGCTAACTCAATTTAGAATTTTTGGTCACTCATTTTGCCAGACTGGGTCACACATACATACACACACGTGTGTGTGTGTGTGTGTGTGTGTGTGTGTGTGTGTGAATATATATTATTTTATATATATAATATAATATTTTTTCCTTGTTTGTCTTATTTTAATTCTTTTTTTTTTTTGCAGTTGTGATATATTTTTTTTTTGCATTCTATGTTTTTTTTGTTCTATATACTTTTTTTTATTTTTTTTTTGTTTCTATATACTTTTTTTTATTTATCCCTCTCCTCTCTATCACTTTGGGCTGGCTTTAATAATTTTAAAATCATTTCACTTTCTCTTACTAATAAATGGAAGTGTTGGGGGTTTAGTGTCAGCGTTATTAGTGTAGACCCTGTTTGGGCTGTAGCGGATTGATCACTGTGGGAATTTGAGTAGGGCGGATAATTGATTTTATAGATTATTTTAATTTTTGTGTAGGACGGTGTGTAAAATCAAAATCGCCATTTTTCTTCAAAGCCTAAAATATTTTTTACTTCAGTTACTCTGCAAATTCTGCTGTGCTGGTGCTCCAATACAAAAATCCTGTTCCTGCCCATTGAACTCCCACACACACACACACACACACACACACACACACACACACACTACGAAGAAGGCAGTGCACGCATCAAGAAGTAAGGTTCTTGTCTTGAAAACCGGCAGCTTCCCCTTGGTAATGTACAAATGGTTTGCTTGTGCAGAGTCTGACAGCTCAAACGACTGTATGCTGTAAAGTGTCTAAAGTCTGATGCGACTAAAGGTAGTAGCACAACAAACTTATTCCAGCATCTCAGACACGTACACAGTTGAGTACTAGGAGTAGCTCTGCAAAATGCGCATACTAATGGAATATTTCATATGATGCCATCCTTTTCACATAATACTCCATATGATAAGAAGGAACCTGGTGGAAAGAAGTTACAGATGTGGTGGTGTTTCATATCACCAAAGATTAGGTGCCGACGTATACATTGGGGGGAAAATTAGTTAATTCAGATACTAAATAAAATCTACACCAGATATGAGCTACCAATCCAATTTCAGTATTGTACCGAAGTAGCCCCACCCCACCTCAAGCCTTTCCTTGCTAGCTAAATATATACACAAATAAAAACACTTCAAGTTACAAATGAACGTAATGACTTGTTATTCCTTTACAAATTAAAATGTATTTTGTTTAGAAAACTCTTCAGGTTTTCAAGACTTTGCCTCAAAAAAATTATTGGAATTGGAATCATAAACCGGGGCAGATTAAAAAAAAAAAAAAGTCGATTTTATTTTTTAGGTCATATCACCCAGCCCTAGTGAGAAGAATTTTTAAGTTGTGACCTTTTAGTACTTTTTTTCTTTTATAGGTAGTAGAACCATTAATTGTTCAAGTTGGCATGGTGACAAAATAATGATTTCTCTCATTGGTTGACTCACAGTATTTAATATTTTGCTGCTTGGAGTAGGATAGTTAAAAATTTCCATCCTTTGTAATGGAAAGTGTTGAACGGTTTAAATCTAGGCACTTGGAACTTGTGAGCTGATGTTCAGAATCCTATAACTTGAATTTTCAAAGAATATGTAATGGATTGAAATCCAATATAAGGGCCTAATAAATGGGCGGATATGGATAGGTAGCCCATACCCAAATGATTCTTAACCAGGTTGTGTAGTGAAAGGGGTCAGAGGTCAAGGGCTTTTCCTGGGGTTGTATTCCATACCGCTTTCCACTGAAATAAAGACTCCTGTTTCTCTTTAGCAGGCCTTGGCCTCTGATTTCCATGAATTCAATAAGCCTGGCCTTTCTTTCTTGGTTACTGGTCTTGTGCACGTATCTTACATCCACCATATTGCCTCTTTTTACATAAACGTTGGGATTTATCTAGCGATGAGGATTTTCATGCTCCGTTACAGTTCTGATTCATTACTTCCAATTCTCGATGTTGCTTTATGAAGTGGTTTTGGGAAGAGGAGCTTGTCATCTGCATTTAGTTAAACATTGGTGACCTTTTTTTTTTTTCCCTTTGTGGCTTTTGGTCACTCCTGCAGTGGATCATATTGATAAGGTTTCCCAAAGAAGAGACAATTGTGTGAAATGCAGGAAGCTATTTGTATGCTGTGGCACCATGTCTCTCGCCTCTGTGTAAATATTGCTCCCCTTCACTTTTTCATAACCAGTATGAATGGGCTTAGTGGTAATGATAATAACAGCAGGAAATGGGTACTCACTGAGCAGAAGCCGCACACTGATTTGACATGCCATTTACCAAAGAGGTGACCGTTTCAGGACTAAAATAAAAGTCCTGTTGAGTGAACAGCAGAGTGGAAGCCCATCCTTTTTCCCCCCTCCTCAGATCAAATTACTGCAGAAAAAGAGTGGCGGGGTTCTGTTGTTAATTTAAAGCAAACTCATGGGCTCGTCTCCTTGGTTTAGTTTTTGGCCCTTGGGAAAATATTTTGAAATATTAACCTATATTTATATTAATTGTACACTGGCCTCAGGTAGTTATGTTTAATAACAGGCATCATCCTCAGATATTTGGCTGGGTTTTTCTTTCCATTCATCGTTGTGCGCAGTTTAATAACTTCTTGGAAAAAGAAAACATACATTTTGAACTTACTGGAGAAACCCATTCATTCATTTTCTTCATATGAGAACTGTTTTTAATGCTGAATAGTACCTGGACCAAATACTGCAAGTGGTACGTTTTATTAGGTGCAGTAGAATTTGGGCCTATTAGGAACATTTATAATTCAATTATGCAGGATAAACATTTCCTAAAGTGACTTCCAGCTATGCTTCATTTTCTTTACCAGGAATAAATGATAAGGTTCTACTCTGTGGGTTTTAATGGGAACTGATGATGGTGGGTTTCCTTTTTTGGACAGAACCTTGTGCTTTTTTTGTCACTCTCCATGACCACACGATAGTTTAGAGTAACTGCTGTAACTAATTGCACTAAAGTGATTTTTGGGATGTGTGCTATGCTGGGAATATCCCTGAGGCATATCAGAAAGTGTGTCCTGTGGGGCAGAATTTCAATCAGTGCTTGTCGTATTGTTCGGATGACGTGCTGTTTGTCTGAAGGAGACTGGGGGAAGAAATTTGCACTATGACCAATTTGGGGATCACCCGAGGCTTGTTTATGTGCTCTTGGTGTCCCGGGGGGCACATCTTAAACAGCTTCCATTCAGTTTTTTACACTGGGAGTCGAGTCCCAGACTGGATCCTGCACATCTAAATTATACCTGTTTCTCCTGTCTGCTTTGTTAAGTGCTTTTGTACCACTTCATCATCTGGTGATCAGCTGGCCCAACTCGGCGCTGGATTGTGATGGACTGGTCATGGTGGTGGTGTGGTTGATTTAGACTGAAGCCTCTTGGTTATAATGAATGAAGAAATTATCGAACATCATCCTGTCGCCCTTGAATTTGTGTTCATGGCAGAAGCCTGCAAATTCAGCTATTTTTTTTAACCTGCTTTCTATATGCCGTTCCACCCAAATCTTAAGTTCTTTCAAAACAATTATACAACTGTAGAAGTATAGCAAAGAATGAAAAATGAGTGCAGTGCAGAGATGCATGGCTTTGAAAAGGCCACCATACGTAAAGACGGACAATCCAATCTCGGTGTGCTATTAAGCTGCAGCTCTACCATCAGAGCACATTAGATTCGTCTCTCTTCGCAGTTGACGGCCATTAATAATAGATGGTGCTTTCTTTCCCCATCCCATGCTGTCAAAACGTTTGCTTTTCCACCCTTCCCCCCAATACGCCTGTGCTCAGTTCCCATCAGGTTCTCAGCCTGCACCAGTGTGCATGGATCATACCACTTGTGCAGCTCATTTTAGAAAAGAACAAATGAATGAACAACGTTGCATTAACACGCCAGTCATATTTGGTGTCTTAGAAAGATGATTTATCAGCACCCTTTGTTGGGGGTTTTGAGAGCAACGCCTCGGGACACAATCACGCTGTGTCGGGGGCACCACACTTCTTTTTCCTCTTTCTTTCTCTTTGTCAAATTCAATCGATGCATTTAAAATGCTTTGCAATCACGGCTGGCAATACTATCACGTGTAGAATCATAGAATAAATTTCTCTGAAGACTGCAAGCCATGCCAGGCATATAATGTGTGAAACAGCCTCCTGCTGTCTCAGCGTGCTACAGAGGATGCTAGATCAATGGGGGGAAAAGGTATCTCAGGCTCGATAGAAAACTGAGGCAGTGTTTCCACTTTTCCAATTTAGCTGGTACTTTTTACTGATGCAAATCTAGAAATTTACATATCCTAATTACGACTGCATCAGTTTCCTGTTTCAGAATGCTCTGGAGGTTTTGGGGTGTGTTAATTATTGATATGTGATCAAGTTAATGGTCTAATCTTTCAACAATTTTTAACAATAGCCACTTGGCCACTATCAGGGCAAACCAAGGCCATCATCCTTTCTACTGGCACTTTCAGGGCTTGATTGCACCAAGCATGGGTTTGTAAGAAAATTAGTACAGAAACTATGCTAAGTGCTAACCAGTTACACAAGCTGTCAAGCTAACCGTGATCCATTAACTAAAGCCACATGTAGCTGTATTTTATTTAGTTTACTTCTAGCTAAGCCAATTTACACATAGATTAAGTTTAAATTGATAAAGTTACAAAAGTCCATTTGCATCGACTCACAGCTTTGATGCTTTCGCTGCAGTCGTGCAGGCATGTGGTCTTAGGCAGAGGGGGTGGAGTTTACAGCAAGGCAGCGTGTTATTGGTGTAGAAACTACTGGGCTTTGCATATGATAATGGAAACACAAATGGGTTTTCGGATCGGCGCATAAAGTGGGTAACCTTGACATAGCCCTGGCTATGCATGTTGACTTGGACGGTTTCTGCCTGCTGAGAAGACGGTTTCAGATAGGAATAAAATCATAGATACTGTTATTTAAATTACGCAACATTCTCATATGTAAGTAAACATGCCCATATTTGTAGTATTTTCTTTTTAATGAAGCATGCAGTACTTTTATAATATGCCATTTTCACAATTCTAACCTTTGCAAGAACACATCTGTTGCAACAGCACTGTGGAAGAAAACCCAATGGAATTACACTCTGTTTATGAGAAGATTTGTTTAAAAAAAATGCTTTTAAAAATCAAAGAAACTGCTTGAAATATCAGCACAAGTATAGTTTAATGGGAAAAACCTGCGACTGGAGCGAGTGATAAATGATTTGTGATCTGAACGATGCTTTTCTGTCATTCTCCCTGAGTTTAACCTCAGGTTTGTGTGGCTCTTTATTCCTCCTCATCATCTGATAGCATCATCGTCACCTTAGTTTCAACTATATTTTGCTAATATTAATTAAATATATGATTGATTAATGTATTGATTTATTATGTTATAAATAGTTTGTGTGTATAGATTATGAAACATGTGTTAGAAATATCTTCGAGTCTTGTGATATGACATATTTGTCATGTCGCCCAGCCTTGTATTGTAAGTTTTATCTGGATGTTGTGGAGTATCCATTACGAGACTGAATGCATCATCAAATCCTTTTTAGAGCCTTTGAGAAACTATAAACCTGACCCTCCTGAATCTTAATTACTTTCTCAATTAATCTTTTTGGGTTGTAATCGTAGCTTCCAACTGCGACATAACAGCCCCACTGGCAGTGGTTAGTTTTAACCCACGGGCTCCTAGTTAGGGTGTGTTACGTGTGATATATAAAAATGGAAAACATTGCAGCAAAGCGTTTCGATACACTAGTTTTTGTCACTAATATTACATATACTCATTTAGTTTTTGTACTGATAAACGAATAATTGCACGTGCCAGTGTAGTGATGACGTCTTGCATCTCTTTAGTTCCTGCATCATCTGTGTACAGAAATAACTCGCTTACAGATCGATCAGTTCAGTTCCACCCGAGGGAAAATTGCGAAAGCTGCCGAGAAACGCTTTACGAAGACGTCATTTCGCACAGTCTCATAGGATTAAAGTGTGGCTTGAAAAAATCTTTACCTGTTCAATGAGAATGATATTAAAACGTTTCTCTTTTGGAATAATATAGATTTTCTTGGTCAGGGTGAGATTTGGAGGAGGTGTAGTGCTTTTAGCCAACTTTTAATCAGTCCAGAATGTTATGCCTTTTAAGGCGGTATGTCACTGGGGAGTGTGGAGCTTTATGTTCTTTAATTAAATCAGCACAGTGTGGTTGGGGATATTTTTACATATATAATGTAAAACCCCTAGGTCTGTTTGATTTCTTAATTTTTTTCAACTTGGCACCTTTTGCCATTGGACATACCACTGTGCTCAAGTTATGAGCTCTGTTTGTCTTTAAAAAAAAAAAGCTCAAATTGCCAAAGTATGTGGCAAAAAAACTAAACAAAACACAGCAGTAGTGATGTCTGAAAGTACTACTCTAATACTGTAATTCAATTTCTTTCTTTCTTTCTTTCCATTTTTCTTTTGCTGAGCTATGGGAATATCATGAACATCTTCCCAAAGTAGGTTTTCCATGTAGCCTGCAATATTACTTTATTTGCTCTTGGAAAATGAATTCTGAATGTGAAAACAAATTTGTGCGTGTCTTGCAGCTTACATAAAACATGCTGTCAATTAGATCTGTTCTAGGAAAACAGAGCAGAGTGCCTTAGATTGGGCTTCGTAAACGTTTTCCAGCGCTGTTCTTCGCTGAAGACATTCTCTCATGCCCTCATGCTGAATTTCTCTCTACAGAACATTTGTATTCTGCTGGCATTCACGTCATCAAATGCAGTAAAAAATATCAAGCAGGGCTTTATAGGTGATTAAAAAACACCGGGTTTCCTTTTTTGCTTCATATTAAAAAAAAAAAAAAAAATCATATGTATTGAATGTGTCAAATTGTATCAGTCCAGTACTGTGCTCATCAGAATTGCTCTGAACTTATGTGATATTACATAACATGAACATAGCATATGCTTCCTGGCTAATGAGCAGATGCCTCGAAGCAACAGTGATGATTGATTAATAACTTCAACCGCAGCTTCGTGAACGTATCCAGTGCATGAACTACAGCATCTCTGGTGTTTTACAGTGTCTTTATCTTTAGAGAGTATGAAGATAGCCAGCTGGATAATGCAGTGTCTGTATCAGTAAGCGGGGTCATTAAAAAAGAGAGTGCGGTGCCATGAATAATGCTCATGCTAAGATATATGTGATCGTGGAGCACTGATGTGAAACTGGGGGTATTCAGAGAAACTGCTGCGTAAGAGCACACGTCGTTATTTGTGGCCATTGACCAGTGAGCCCTGTTCTCATTCACCAAACTATGTACACTCTATTACACAAAACTATTGTGCTGATGTGTGTGCTGGAGGAACAAGCGCTAACTCTTGTGAGACAGTATGTTGCGTGAGACAGTATGTTGCGTGAGACTGTCAACATCGGGCCGTGTGCTAATTACTTTTTTGACACTGAGACGTGCACGTTTTTGATACTCGCTTTGCACCTTCATTTGTGATCAGTAATGGGGACCTTGAAATGCTTCATAGCCTATGGAAATGAAGCAATCAGCTGGTGAGGTATATTGAGTAGAATTCATGTTTCAGGAGGGGCAGGGTGTCCAATTTTCCAAGTTTGACGTAGAATTTTATGTTTGATATCTGGTCCATAGTAAAATCACCAAAATGCATGTAGCACTGGTCTTGATGTTGATGGTGCCATGTCACCTGTGTTGTACTGAGTTGCTCTTGCATGCATGACCCCGCTGTGCGCTGTCTGTTCACTACAAGAACACTCCTGGGGATTTGTTACTATCTATTTGTTATCTATTATTAACTCTCTGTATATACTCTTTTAAAATCACATGATGTTTTGAGGCATTACAGATTTTGCTCATCACTGCATATGTGAAAGCGTAAACGTACAGTCTTCCTGCTTTTCCTCTCCGTGTTTGTCCTGTCTGTAATTCCAACTCAGTCTGTGGTTCATTTTCTGTCTGTAGCACTACCTTTCATGAGTGAAGGTCCTGTCCATGTCTCTCTTTTCCCTCCCCTCTCTTTAACCGTCCCCTACCCTGCCCATGGGGCTCCATAAATATCATTTCATCCAGTGAAGCCACTGACATGAACCAAAGGGTTACCATAAATAATTCATTCTCAGTCCCAGCTTCCTGTTTAGGAATTCACACCGCATGGTGTATACAGTCCAGGCTCGGGGCCATGTATGAGATTCTTCAGTGTGTGTTGGTGTGTGCTCCTTATAGCATTGCTATATACCTTTGCTGCAAAAAAGCCTTGATCTTTGCCACATGCTTTCTTTTACTTTGCAGTGCAGATATTCTCTTTGCAGAACTCTTGTTCCCCTGCTGGTGTTTATGTAGTAAACATAGTAAGCAGGTATTTCTAGGTGGCCACTCAGCTGCACTAGGTTTTCCTTTTTGTATTCATTTGATTTAAAAAAATCACGTGTTTAGTGTGTCAATTCTTCTACATTATTGTCTGGAAGTCGAGTGCCTTTCTCAGGTTTGTGAAGTATTTCTACGAATGGTGTATAGCTAGCACACGTATTGGTCCTGCTGAGGGGAGATGAGCGTCGTGGCTAATTTTGAACTTGCGGAATGACACTGGTTGTTGTTTGTTGCTGTTGGTTTTTTAATACCTCAGTACTGGCACTACTTTAAGTACTCCTTTAACAAAATGTCAGTGGAAATAAAAAAAAATTATAGGTACTTATCATTGAGAGAAGATTAGCTGATCGGTTTCCTAACCTAAAATTTTACACTGGAGACTCCTTCCATAATGTTTAATAATTATTACCTTGCAGAAACTTTCATGATGAGATGTTTTGGTTTGTTAAATAGCACTGTTTTAAAGGTCTGTTTATTATTAAATTTAGATAATATGGAGTCCTGTATAAGATGTGACTACAGAAATGACACCGACCAATCAGAACTCGTTTAACAGCGCTGTGGTGTAAGATGTTAAAATATCACTTTTATTATAAATTATTTTGCAATGCACATTTCTGAGATTGATTTATATCTAATTTGTTATTAAAAATAGTATTAAAGCAAATCTGAATTATTGTATCTTGTACAGTAAATAGTAATAATAATAAAATGTTATTTACATGATTACTTTTTTCTTTGTTTAATTGTTCATTTTGTTTACCCAGTAAATAAAGTGTTATTGAACTCTGTTGTGTAACAATAAGTGATTAGAAAACTAAACAATTACCATAGTGCACAAGACAGGAAAATGTAGTTGAAGCACAAAACCCAATAAACAATAAAAATGATCAAATCAACATAATGATCTAAATCAAATTATTTTTGAATAAATAAAGAATATATCATGTAACTATCTTTGTGATTATTGTAAGTAAAATAATATTAAAAATGAAAATGTTCAAAGGTGGGACGGGGGCTTTTTTTTAGGTTTTACAAAATAAAATCCAACATTTGAAGGCTTTGCCAAGTAAACATAAAAGTTATTGTTTCACAGTTGACACATTTTTCACTTTCCAAAGACTTTGTCTTGTTGTTTTAGTTGGCTGCAACTTCATGTTCAGGGTTTCCAGCGTTCCAGAACATGAACAAAACCACCGTATTTGCATGTGTGAGGCGGGTTATACCGGTGGTGTGTAAATTTACACTCAGTGCAGTGGCTGAGTTACAACTCAAAACCAATATTAGTGTTACACTGGAATGCGGTTACATTAAAAGCATGATGGTTCAGTTAGAATTCAAGATGTGATAATTTTTTGAGGTATGGTTTTATCTGTGTTGTCCACAAGTGCCTGTAGCCTACAGGATCACACCACTGATCACAGGGTATTTTTTCTTTACAGACTGCTTAGATCAAGTCATACGTCTATTTTGCTCACTCTATTGTACTAGCGGAACTCCTGAGCATACGGAAGTTGGTCACTACATTGCTCGTACGTTTAGATGACTGAAAGAACTGAGCTGAATGCACATTTGCACACTTTATGTAGTGTACATCTGTAATATCTTTTTACATTTACCATTAAAACATTTAAATGTTATAGTGTGGTGTGAATGAAGTGGACACACGCCAGCTGCAGGTAAATCACCTTTATTCCTTCACACCAACAAAAGAACTG
>JAOUQZ010000004.1:4871197-4893713 GCA_028564935.1 Neosilurus hyrtlii
TTTTATTTTGCACACCGCATATGTCATGTCAAGCTCCTTCTTACCCGGAAATTGTAAAATCCGAAGTGCAAGCATTTTCCTTCAGCGAAGACAGCGCTGGCTATATTTCCTTTCCTCATCCATGTCAAAGCTAGGCTTTGTCTGCGTGATATGAGCTGTATTACAGGTGAAAGTGTTATTCTGTGTGTTAATTCTGTCACTTGCTTTTGACATGGTGTAGGGCAAGGTAATATGAGCTGTATTACATGTAAGTGTTATTCTGTGTGTTAAGTCTGTGATTCACTTTGTGGCATGGTGAAGGAGGAGGTGATATATGCGGTACTGGCCACCATTAGTTATTCGTGCTATTATTGCTGTTGTCATTCGTCATTTGTTTTAGGGACTCCCTTTGAAAAAACGTGTTCTTAAAATTGATTCTTAAAAATTTGGATTGATTCAGAATGCTAATAAATAGGAATCGCGATTCAGATGTGAATCGATTTTTTTCTGGCACCCCTACTAATCAGTTCCTTACAGCAGTTTCTATTGTACTACTGTTAATTTTAATTGTATTTATTTATTTTTTTTAAACTTGTTTTTCATTTCTATTCTCCTCCTCCTTATGTATTTGATTTATGCCAGCATTTATTCAGGGTTTATTTGCCTTGAAATTATGCCTGAGAAAGGCGCTAAAGAGGGCCAAATTGATTTTAAATGGTATGTATTGGACAGTTAATTAATATGCCTAATTGACTGTTTGAGGAAACCATCAAGCTGTTGTGGCTGAGCGCTGTACAGATGCTGCCTTAGGAACCTCACACCGTCGACATTAATGTCACTCCACTTTTATTGATTGTTCTTTGTACCCTTTGCCCTATTATGGCTGCAAACTGTCCAAGGCTGCTATAAACAATTAGGCTGCAGCCGGTGTTATTATAGCTTCAACATGTACTTTACACCCTGTAAGTGATTTCCCCCCGGCAGATGAGGCAGCTGCCTGCAAGCTGGGTCGTCGCTCCCCTCCTCCCAATAGGCAGAGAGGGAGCAGTAAAAATGGAGGGTTAATGTTTGCCTCCTCCCCTCTATCAGCTATGAGGATCCCTCCCAGGTCCAGAGATGGCCGCTGAGGTTTTATTTATACTTGCTGCATTGTGACAAAAGAGAGACGGCTAGCGTAATGTATCGAGGCGGAGTATAAAATTTCACTTGAGTGATTCAGAAGGGAGTGCTGAGGGAGTTTTTACTCTCACTGTCAGTGACCTTGCACTTGCACTTTTAATAGTAGGCATGGTCACAATGCAGATTTACAGAAATGTGGAATTAGATGATTAAGGATCAAGCCCGAGGCAACAGGGGCAAGCAGTAGGTATAATTAAATAAATAAAAGTGTGGAAAATATATATATATATATATATTATTTTCAATATAATATTTTGTATTAAATACCTGTGCACCTGTGTTTTTCCATATTTGTTATGATATAAAATGATAAATGCAGAAAGGTGACTAACTGCAATTTTGTTTCTCTTAAATATATTATAATAATTATTATTTTATGTATTGTATCTATATCTTTTAAAATGATGTGCTGTCAAGTCTAACAGTACCACACCGTGAAAGTTCTTTTTTAAATGTGAGTTTTATTCTTTGAATTAAAAAAAAGTCCATCTGTATGAACAGTGCTTTCTAAAATACAGTACCTTTTTGCAAATCTTTTTGAAAAAGGCTTGCATTACCATAGAAGTGCAGCGTTGGTCTGTAAAAAGCTATTGCCTCAAAGGTTTAAGTATAAGCCTAACAATAACATTAAGAGCTGTGTATTGAGCTACAGAAAAGGTCAAATGCAGTAATACACCTACATGGACAAACAGCAAGGAGTCTTGTATATGGACTAACTGCTTAAGTAAACAAGACACAAGTCTGATTCAGAATCTTCATTCACTCTAAATTCCTTCAAATACAACATCCAGATTAGATGAGATGAAAGTAAAACTTTAAAACAAAGATTAAGGTCTGTTATTTCTTAGCCAGATTTTGGAAAATTGAAATAAACCCGAAATATGGAGTACAGAATAATCAAAAGCTTGTAGCAGCAGCTTTATAGTGAGAAAACTATGAGATGCACCCTAAATATGCTTCATGTCTAAACCTGCCAGTGAATAATGGATACTAATTGTGGCGACTTTAATGAATTACCTGCAGATCAACAAAACGTGAAGGAAAATACAGGCTGAGTCAAGGCATGATTAATCTAATACAAAAGGATATGTAAATAGGCAAGGAAGAATAGAGCGCAGTATTGTTATTCGCAAAAGTTGCATCCCCTCAAAGAAGAAAATGAACCTGACATGGGTGAAAATGAAATTCACATGGATTAGAGTTCCTGGCCTTATGAATCAATACAGTGATCTTCAGACTGATCCCTTTGAGCTTATGGTTAAATCTTTCCAACTTGATGGGCATGGTCTCTTTCAGGATGTTAATGCTTCTGTATACAGGACAGGGAGGCATACCGAATGGTAAGGAGGGTATAAATCATATACTACCACTTTCGCAGTCACAGATCTCAACCCTGTTGGAAAGATATGTTAGAGAGTGCTGTCTTCCACCAAATGAGGGAATCTTTTGGGAGAGCAGTGTACATCTCATATACAGAGCTCTAGAGACTTCTAGAATCTATGCCAAGGCATTTTGAAGCTGTTTTAGCAGGATCTCATGGCCAAACACCCTACTAACCTTTTTATTCTGGGGTTTCCTTTAATTTGTCAACCTGGTGTAACTGGGTTAGATGTTGTTTGCTGATAAGGAGAGCTCAGAATAGGAGAGCAGCATACGTAAAGTGTTTCTGCTTATTTCTCTGTTGTTTTTTCTGTTTTTTTAAGATTATTATTATAATGCAGGGACAAATTGATCATATTGTATCCTATATTAACCATGTTTAATAAAAGTAGAGGTACAGTTTCCATTTATTCGAAACGTTTTTTTGATACAAACCTTTGCACTCAGGAAATCTAGTAAGACGCGTCCAATTTTCTGCTCTGCTATACACTCTTGTAAAGTCAATTTAAATAATTGATTAAAGAAATTTAAATGAAATCAAGGGTAAGGGAATGCAGTCTGCCATTTCGTACGTGTGCAATTCATTATCTTTTTATTAGTCTGGATCTTTTCCCTTGTTGACTCTCCCCTTTTTATTGTTTGTCTGGTTATGTCTGGAGTAACGCTGCTGCATGGTTCTTTGTTTCTAAAGAGGAATGGGAAGGAGTGTCAGGAGAATTAGTGCCTGCGCCATGCCTGTCCCGTGTGCTCTCTCTTTCTTGATAATGGGTGTTTTCATTCTATATTACATTCCGCCAGCCTGCCACCTGCATGGGGATGTGGGATGACTTATGCTGAGCTCAGATAGAAACCGGTGTTATCTTACCGCTATCTTTTATAGAATGACCTACATCAGTTTGCTCTTTTTTTTTGTTGTTTTGATGACAAGTAGTTGGGGACACTTTTAAAGACATAATTCTATCTTCCACTAATGTGTATATATATTTTAAGGCCCTGCTGAAAAGAGGAACTCCATATAAAATATTAGTGAGCTGTGTTTCCATTCAATATGAATTATGTTCAGATATTTTACAAGTTGAAGCCGTGTTCACTAGAAAATTGGTAGAAGCAGTGTAACACTTCTTTTGTCTGCCTGAAGTGCTCACAGTCACGAAAGAAAAATTCTCAGTCATTGATTTAGGAAGAAATCCAGACTATAGTTATGAAGCAGAAGGTTTCATTTGTGGTTTATTATTCATATTTCAAATTTAAGGGGATTTGCTCCATGGGTTTTGCTTGTACTGAACCTCGCTATTATTATCATTGTCTCCCAGGTTGTTTGTTTTTTTCGCTTGTTCGACGATGTTCCCTGAATTTATTTCAAACTTTCCGGGGTTTTATACCTGGATCAATCAGGATGTAGAATGGCAACAATGGAGTGGTCAGTTCAAAGACAGCCACTTACAGATTACTACATGTGGGGTGCGAGTGTGCCTTATGTTACTATAGCAGAGGTTTGATCAGACAAAAGTTATTTTCATATGCACGAATTTGACTCTCACAAGTATCGAGTCCTAGATAAAAGAGCAAAACCGAACTAGCCTGCTAATGTCAGTTAACACAAGAACTTGTTGAAGGAGTAAGGCTTGACTCCGTTGTAATTCGTCAGCACTCTGCCCGTGCAGGTCTCCGGAGTGAGTTTACAAGCTGTCCTCCAGGCTCTGTCTGTCTGAGTCTGATTATTGCAGGAAGACAGTGCCTTGAAGACAGTAAAAGAGGAAAAAGGTGTTTGCCGGTGGCTTTATGTAAAATCATACTGAAAAGTAAGGGCATATCTTTGGCTGTATTACGTTCCGGTGTGGTGTTTGAACTACCTGAGCTGGTATGTGTATTAATATATTTCTTCTTAATGGTTAACTGAATTGCTGTGAGGTGCTACTACAGGATTCGTAAGATCATGGTTTAGAAGTATTTCTTTACTCCCTGACTCAGTAACACATTTTCTTTTGAACAAAAGGAAAATTCCTAGCTTTAAATCATGAAAATTTATTAATTTAGGAATGTATTAATGTGGGTGCCAGTATCTGTTAGTTGAGTTGTATGTGAGAGTTGGTCCTATGTGTCTCTTGTCTTAGTGTTTCGATGAGACCTGTGTGTATGTGTGTGTGTTTGCTCACTTTCTCACACACTGCCTTCCAAACCTAGTTTCCATGTAACTTTTTTCTGCCTCTTCTCTATTCCCTATCGCACTAATAAAACCCATCTGTGTTTATGACCAAGACATTTGTGATATCCTATTTCCTAAAGACATTCTACATTACGCAAGATTAGTGTTTTTCTTTTGTTGGTAACAAGCACCCGTCTTAAATGAGTCATGGTTGTGTCTGATTGGGTTCTCTGTGGGATTGAGCTGAGGCCCCTCGCCATCTCTGATTGCCCTCCACTTCCAATAACTCAACAGGAAGTAATCAGTTCCTTGCCAGAAGTTTTAACCCCTGCTGCCTCCCCCATCTGGAAACAAGATGCAAATGAATGCACACTGAGAATATTGGACTAAGAGTGGCAAGAAGCAGCTGACATATAGCTTTCTCTCAGTAGGGAGCAAAAGGTGACCATCTTGCCATCTTTGGCATTAGATGTTCACTATTTAGGAGATGATGTGTCAGCTAGTGCTTCTATAACCTCATGTTCCATATGCAGAGATGTAGCTTAGTGCTAGCTGTTTGTTCACTGGCTCTTTGATGTCATGATGTGTCTTGGAATAAGTCTGAATTTTCAGATGAAATTAAGCCTAAATTAATTTTTCTTAAACCATTTATCTGGTTACTGTTTGAAAAGGTGCTGTTAGACCTCAAACATTAGGCTCAATATTTAAGTTATTTTACAGACCAAGAGTTTCATATTGAAATTAAAGTATTGCTATAGCTCTATCTGGATAAAATCGAGTATGGTGAGTGTAACGCTTATGCTACATGCTTCATTCAACTTAATCCAATCTTAGATTAGGAGATCCGAAAGCAGAGTACCTAGTTTTAGTCCTGATTTTCTGATTGGAAAATCAGGATGGTGTTTTCAGGCATCAGTCAGCCCAGTAGTATCATTATTGCTGCTGAACTGTAATTAAAATTCACTTCTTTACTTGTCAGTTATATTGTAGTCATATATGCTCTAGGTCAAGTAATTTAGTGCCTCTATCTTGCCAATATAGTTTTTTTTTTATAGTATTTTGAGAAGAAGGGTGTGGGTAATACATAATAATGACCCGCAACTCCATTTAGTAGCTTGATTGATTGGAGGTTGAGGACTTCCTAATTGAGTCCTATGCAGCATTATTAGCAGCCATGTCATCTGTTTGGACTGTAAATGGTTTCTGATTTGTCCTGTTTTATCATGTTCTATCCGAAGTGGCTTTATATTTGCTAGTAGGACTCCAACAAAGGCACAGCCAGCAAAAACAAAAATATGCCAACTGGCGCTTTTCTTCAAGCACTTCCAGTCGTGCTATAATGCTTCATACATGACAGTTTGGAAAGAATCAATAGTTTGACTTCATGTGGGTGGCAGGAAGCTTGTCTCTCCTTGCTTTCTCAAATTGATAGCTTTTTTGAAACGATAGGAGACTTCTTCACTGGGTAAACATGAAAGGAAACGAGTTGTTTGTGCAAGGCCTTTTGCTGAAGAGGGGTGATCTCATTTTTCTACTAATACCATAATAATATAACAAGCTTGCTTTGGCCTTCCAAACCTTAGCCAAAAAAGAATAACTAAACATTTTTTTTCAATGCAAAGCAGCCTACATGTGTGCGCAGGAAATATCTGTTAGCTGTTGGTGTTGGGATTATAACAAGTAATGAATATCACTCCTCAATCCCGAACTTTTTTAAGTGATGACAATAGAGGTTGGTTAACAAAAGAGGTGTAGATGTATAGTGTATATTTCTGTATATAAAGAAAGTGTCTGGCAGTAGTGGAGCAAAGTGTATGACCAGTGAAGTGAAACCACAATTTAATACATCACATACAAGGAACCCCCCTTTCTGATGGAAAATGTGGTAAGCTTCCCCAGATACTGAGTTTATATGAAGCTATATCAACATGGTGTCAGCATGTAGGCCAGAGTGTATGATTTGTGAAGCACATCTATAGTTTGATGCATTATCCCTGCGTCTTGGAGCAGAACTGTCAACAAGCATGAGTACAATGAGCCTGGCAATGTGGAGCCCTGTGGCCTGATGCCTTGACCCAGGGCATCTGTTATACTGGGGGCATCTCCTTGCTGGCTGATTTCTTGGTCACCTCTCTGGGGAAACGGCCAGCCCATGAAGTAGGACAGGCCTGGGAGTGGCGATGACTGACTGAAATGAAGACGCCTGATGGAGGCGGTCTGTGATCAGACAGTGCTCCTGCAGTGCATTCATCTATGATTTGCGGAAAGGCGCTGAGAGTCCCAGCAGAGAGACGAGACTGGGCTGTCATCCGTCACCATCGCCTTTGTTTGAAATACAGGGCGCTTTGCCCACTCCTTAAGGCAAGCTCACTTTATCCAACAACCATTGGTTTTTCTTCAAGAGGATCCATTACGCTTGAAAAAACAAAGACAGTAGCTTGTGTTTGGTCGTATTCACTTCATTGCTTTTTTTCTGGTAAGGATTAAACAGTTCAGAAGCACAGTTGCATGTATTTTCTCTGTTTCATGAAGACTTAATAATCCAGGAAACAAATATGGTATTTTAAATTTTTTTTTTTGTGTGTTTAGTCTTTTAGAAGTCTTTTAAAGAAAATGAGAGAGACTTGTACGCACTAGCATTCTCCTATTTAAAACCCTCCTCCCTCCAATTTAAAGCTTTTGCTGAAGGATCTGTCCGACGCAAGACCTGTAATTAAATTGAAATGCGACTCTCCCCGGAAAGCCTTTTAGTGGGGGAGCGAGGTCTATTTTTTTCCTCGCAAGTCTCAGGAAACATGCTCTGAACAGTCGTCTAGTGAGTAGATAAAGCCTGGCTACTAGCGCCTGCCTGTATAAAGTCCCGCTCTCATTCATTCCCGCAATTTATGTGACACAAATCAGTAGGAGGGCAGCTCCCGGAGACGCACAATAGGCAAAAAACATGTACAGATAGTCAGAGCTCACTGGAGTGTAATATAGCCATTAGAGGTGTTTTTCAGGTGCAATCTGTCTTTGTGAGGGCGGGAGGAACACTAGCGTACCACACACATGCTGTACTTCATTTGGAACCTGTCGGACACAATATACCTCTTAACCGTGTCTGCTCACTTTGATTTTACATCACCTAATCTCTGATTCGTTCTGGGGAACAAACGCATTATTGTTATTTATGGCATTGTGTAATAATTTGTCTACAACTCATAATGGATTGTGCAACCAGTCTGGTCTGGTGAAATGATTTCTTTCGGTAGTAGCAGTCCAGCTGAATGAGTGATGCTGTAGAATATCTTGGCTTTATTTTTTATGCTCCCTGTTTAACTCTGCTCGGACCTGAAGGTTGAATCAATACCTAATGAAATTCATATTACATTCATTTATCACAATGGAAGGGGAAATGGATATGAAGTTGGTAGAAATCAGGGCATGCTCTTTCCGTGTGATACAAGTAAGGGACTTCAGCTAATGAATAGTTTCTCTCCTCTTAAACCAGATCGTCCTTTTCCGTCCTTTTCACCTTCTGCCCGATAGTGATTAGCGCAGAGATTCCTAGCATTGTCTGATTTGATGTTTACTGGCTGATGAATACGTTCAGGCACATTGCAGCAGCAGCCAGCCCTGCCTGGAAATCCCTCTCAGGTTACCTGTCTGCAGTGAGTGTGTGAAATCCTTTGTGTACAAAACCCTTTGTTGCATCTCGCCACGCTCTTTTCTTTTTAGGCTTTTAAAGTGTCCTGTCTTGGCTTGCATATTACCAGCTTGCTTTTCCCTCTGTACTGTTTGGGGAAACAAAGTGTTGTGTAATACCTACGCAATCATACCCATGTTGGACATGAAAATGGGTAAATCTAGCTTGGGGGAGGCGAGATTTGGGGGGGGGGCTCACCTGTATTTTGACAGGATTTCATCCCACAAGTTGGCTCAGTGTTCTTTAGACCAGTGCAAACATGGACTCTCGGTGGATAAGTGGTCTGTAGTAGAGCCATGTGTCTGAAACAGATGAAGGAGGGGGGAGGTTGAGGGTTAGAGAGACGGGGTCCCACTGGGCTTGAACATGCTCATTACAGCCAAGAGGCCGTCATTGCCAGAGGGTCACCATGGTAACGGGTGGTATGTGATTCCCACAACAATGCTGATCCTTCCCCCAACCTTCCCTACCATTTCCACCAATCAGCACATGAAACAATCTCTTCCTCTGCATTTTCTCTAATGGTGGCAGGGCCAGGGCATATACAGAACAACTCTTTGAAACTTTACCTTGTGTTGGTGATAGACTGACTTTAACATTTGTATAGTCTTTTGCACACGGTGGTAATCATGGCCGCTAGATTGTAGTGCAATTGTGTGATGTATTTTGATGCACCAGTTCTTTTAGAATGAAGACAAACTTTTTAATGTGTTGGTATTCGTTTGAGGAAAAGCATGTCTCGTGGATTAGTGAGGCACAGGCTGAATTCTGGGACAGCAACAGAATTAACACTGGTTACTCCAATGCACGAACAAGGGGGTGGGTGTTTTCTGGCTGCACTGATTACCAATTAGTGAGACCTCTCAAGCACACCCGCCAATCTTCCTAGCTCTTGCTCGACATGTCCTACTGGGGATCGCAATATATCTATTATTCACTTGCATTATGTGCGTCATTACATGTGCCAATGTCAGTAATGATCATTTAATGCTGTAATTATTCAGTGCAGCTGATAAAGGCAAATATTGAGAATCCACACACTAATTAAACTTTAAATTAAACATTAATATTTCATAGTACAATGTGTGCTCAACTCTGGAATGCCTTGAAAAAGAAGTGTAATCATTCCAACCAGCTGGTGGAAATGTTGTCTGTGACTGGAGGATTGTCAAGTAGGCAGAACTGCTGAGGATTCAGCGATGTAAAAATGCCATATGTTCCTGATCTTCCATATTGCTGGTGCGCCATGTACAGGAAGTGCCATATTGGCTTCCTGGTCCTGCAATGCTGGTGGCTACTACCTGATGAGTTGCCACCTGCCTACACACTGGTCTCACAGGCTCTCCAGAGATTTCCAGAAACAAGAGAAGCTGTCCTCCAGAAGGCAGACCTGTCATATTTGGTAACGCTGGATGATAGGATGTCGGCGTGAAATAAAGGATCATTTAAATCACAGCTTAAGTGTTGCTTGTTAGTGGATTTTAATTTATTTTTTTGTCTGGCTGGGATGTCTATTGTTAATATGATTAAGGTGGATTATAGCTTTTGTTTGCAGATCAAAAGACCCAAACCACTTAGCACCTCCACCCTTATCCCTGTAGTATGTACCCAAACCTGAGGGAAGCCATGCATAGTACAGCTGTTTCATGGACTTCACTGAGCTTTGAGATAGTGGAGAAAAAGGAAGTATGGGTTATCAGACATCCCCAGAGGGTAAATATCAGATTATAAGCATTCCTGTAATCTAATTATCATGTGTTTTTAATGGACTCATGTGCTGTAGTTGGTTCGTCAGACTTTTAACATGACCCACCACCACCACCCTTTGCCCTTCCTTTGAATTCCCCTGAATTCTGATTTCAGCCTTTTGTTTGCATGCCCCACTAGATGTCTTGCACCATTAGTGACTGGAATCACCAGGGGTCACCCAATATGACATCATCATGATGCTTAGCTGCCGATACGATTTGAATTGTGATTCTGTGAATATTGCGATTCTATAAAATTGGTATTACAATTTTTGTTCACCCTTTTGTTACAGTTGAAAGCCTTGAACAATGAAAAAAAAAAAGTTTATTTGTTATCTCTATACAACGTTGTAGTTCCTACAATATGGGATGCTGTGCTGCCTGCCAGGGTGTGTTTAGTTTAGAGCAGCAGCATTTAAATTTCACCACTTCACATTCAAACATATAAATGAAAAAAATATAAAAAAAATGATTTTGAAGCTAGTGTGGTGATACATAATTTGCCACATAAAAGAATTGCGATGCACAACTGAATCAGTGTTTTCCTTTCTCAATGTACCATACTTTGTTAAACTCTGAACTGTCTCTGAATTTTAAAGATTTTATTTCTGTTTGCTTTAAGGGGAAAATTCTGTAGATGACTTATTTTTGTAGTGTACATTTTACTGCTGATAATAGTGCCAGTGTACAAATCTCTACAAAAAGAAAACAATGCAGCAGTACTTTATTCACTCAAGCAGTCTCATCTTCTCAAATAGATTAGCTTCCAAAGCTTCAATACTTGAACCGTGATCAAGTTGTACTTATACTTAAGATCAATAAGGCGAGGTTTCCCATAGCCAGAATGATTTCACGGTAGACTGCAGTAGATGGTTTTTGGCCTTCCGGGGTTCTACCAATATTATCCCGTAAATGTTTTGTGCATTTCTGATAGAATACTTGAGAACCAATAGGGTGTGACTTCCATACACAGAGAATTTGGTCATGTTCAAATTAACCATGGGTCATTCGCTGGATCATTTCAACCGTTGCAACCGCAAATGCATTTGTGAGGCATACATTGCTTACCAGATATTACTATAGATTTACGTGGAGGTAAAAATTTATTCATTGCAGATGCTGCCAGTAGACATAACTGCTGCGGTGTACACGTGGAAAATGCTCATGTTTCTGTTGCTGGAATGGCCACGGTAATCCTGACCACGGTTCTCACATATTAACTAGCTATGTGAGACCTATAGTTATCTAGTTGAGCAAAGTCTCCACTATAACTTGGTAAAACCGCATCCTTTAGCTAAATTGTGTCTTGGATTCAGAGTGTAATATTTGCTGTTTGTACTTGTTCTGGACTTAATGTCTCATGAATATAACCTTGAACAATGATCATTCGATGTTGGTGGGAAAGAAGCTCCTTCTCTAGAATGTTTGTAAGCTAAGCATTAAACCTGACTGTTGTCACTGTTGCCTTATGTTTGAAATGATTTTTTTCCATATAAAATGACATCTTATACTGCTAGCATGGATCCCAGCGTCTTACAGAAACAACAAATTTACAGCAACAATAATTAGCACGAAGCACCTACATTTCATATAAACTTAATGTTTTCACAGTGGAGTTTGTCCCCCCTTTCAAGTGAGAGAGTGTATTTATTACCCGAAGCCACTGTGTTTCTTAGGATCCATCGATCTGTTGGAAGCTGATCGTGACTGATTAACATTATCAACAGAGCTTGCATTCGCTACTTAACATTCATTCATTTCACAGTCCTGACACCAGCTGTTGGAGATTTAGGAACTAATCTCTGAATCGGTGATGCTGTTTACTTTGCACGTGTACTGGTCTCTGTGTGTTTGAGAGGCCAGGCAACACTGCACACTGTATCATGAAACATTATATTGCCATGCAGTGCAGTGGTTATTGGGACACTATTCCCTCGCCCTTGTAGAGAAGACAGATCAGCCTTTGTGATTCCATGTTTATGTACCATTACATTAAGCAAAGATGGTGCCTCACTCTATCACAAAACCTGTGCATGTAAATATGCGAAGGACAAGTGTAGACTTCTGCAGCTGTGGCTAACCTGCATCTGGCAGAACTGTATGAATAATTAAACATGCTCTTTCACTGTGATGGAGAGTGTGTTGGTGCTTAGGGAACGGCACTCCAGCCGAGAAGTGGGGCCTTGGTCATTAAATATAAAAATTGTTTGTTGCTGTTAATAATGGGATTTCTTTTTTCAATCCCTAGCATGTGAATTGAAAATAGGCAATCCATTTAGCTGCCGGTTTTTGTGTGAATATGCACTGCTGTCAACAAGCCATTTGTTTGCTTTTTCATTTTTGTCTTGAAACAAAGCACATCACCACCTTTACCCAAATTACTTTTTTTTTTTTTTTTTTAACCCTAACAAAAAATGGCCTCCACTGTTGGGTTTGTTAGTAATACAATGTCTAATTTGTGTCAGACAAATTCATAGGTAATAAAGGAGTTGCACTGCTTTCGTGTTAAAAGCCTTTTAGTAGCAGCGGTGTTAAATAGCTCCTCGCATTACAAATCGGGGAAGGCAGCTTCTAGTGTATTTATGCTTTCATGAGAAGAGTGGAGGTTCATGAAAGCAGATACAGGCAGCATAAAAATAGGCTTGTAGTGGGGATTAAAGGTTCATGGCCAGAGTACCCTTCTGTTTGGAGCTCGCCGCAGACGACCAAGTCTGGGGTTGCTCTTCACGGAAGGGCTTTTTGTAAGGCCAATTCATCTCTGCTGGTAAACTAGACCAATGCTCCCAAGCACATGGAAACAAATGTGGTCGTCTCTTTCTCAGGGTTTATTTTTGTAATAGATAAGGTTCTTATGTTGCACCCTGACCATTTCTGTAAATGGACAAAGAAGTGCAATAGATGATCAAAAAGCTTTTTGATTAAAAAAAAAACCTCTGCTGCACCACCCAGTTCCATTAGTTGTTAATGGTCTTCAAGGTGAAATGAAGCAGCCTTGCTCACTTTGATAAAGAAGGCTTTAGATCTCCTGGATGGGTTTATTGAGTGAGGCTTCATGTTCATGTTCTCTGATGGGCAGGCTTCAGCCTTTCAGCCCTTTTCACACTCAAAGCCAATAACTGGCATACCTCTTTCCAGTATCGTTTCAACTTTGCAACAGTCACAGCTGCAGACCATGACTGAATGTGCATGTTTACACTTGCCATCAATGAATGTCGTACAAAATGTGACCTAAATCAAAGCAAGCTAAGGTTTTATCTCTTTATGTTTTCTCTCTGCTAACGCTGCGTTCACATAGTCTGGTGGTGAGTTTATGATATTCCAGACTAACTGTGACATTCATTTAATAATCCTGCACAAATAGCCAAGGTAGCACATGGAAAAAAGCATTCAAGAGCTCGAGAGGGTTCCTCGCTATGCCACGACCGTCGGTGAGTGTGTTGATACTGGTCATGCTCTTTGGTGGCTGAGATGACTCCAGTCAGAACAATGCCAGCTAAATTTTGTTGCACTTCTGAATTTAGGGGTAGATGGTTGTGTCTTCCGAGTATCCAGCTACCGTGTGAGCAGTGGTTTTGAACAACTAGCCTATTTCCCAATTCACTTGTTGTGCTGTTTTAACCGGCTTAGGTAAAAGTTCATCATACATCTTTGCTTATTATGTGTATACTTCTATTTATATAATTTCAGGAACTGTCCGAGGTCTCGTCCTGGTAGTTTTGCTTACGTCAACTTTCTCAGGATATCACGTCTGTTTCTGAGTCCATATCCATAAATTCCCATGTAGAAGGCTTTTGGCTCTTTCCTGGATATCTAATGTGCTTGAACGGGTGTATTTAAGAGCAGTATAAACGGAGCAGATCTTAGCTTTCGGTTAGCACTTTTGATTAAAAGTGGAAAGAACAGAAAATTATCTATTGTGTGTTATTAATTATTCAGAACGTAGAATACAGGATGTAGGCAGCTGTGCTGTTTGTTTCCTTATTGATTTTACTTTGGTCCCACTGTTTGTGCTTTGGGTCAGCCAAGGCCAGGCAAGGGATGAAGTAAATTTTTGTTTTTAGTTTTTGGTCTAAAGGAACAATATATTGGAATATATTGTGTTGTTGACCCAGATATAGGCAAGGACACATTCTACAGAGCTGTGGGTTGTGTATGCAGAGGTCTGTAGATAAGGCGAGGTGTGTTTTGTCAGGTTTGATGAAAATCAGCCGGGGTGCACATCTGTGTCAAGTACTTTGGCACACCCCTCACTGTGTTTATGAGAGAGGTGCAGGAATGTCAGGGTGTAGATAGGAAGAGAAGATAAATCAAATCCATGGTCCAGATCTTTCATTCCTTTGTATAAATCCCTCGCCAACACGTGTGCACAAGCAGGCTGTGTTTGTGTCTGCATGGTTTTGTTGTTTGTGTTATTGGCTTCTTATCAGTGAAGGACTGATAACCACCACAGTGGGGTAATTCTCCATGTTGACAAAGAAAACACTGTTAGCTCTTTGAAAACTTCTCCTCCCACACAAAGACTGTCCCAGGTCTGACCTTTTGCAAGCTGGTTTGGTTAACACCTCCATGTGGTCCATTTTTGAGATTTATGACAAAGGAGACCCTACTACTGATGGCAATTTACGTATTGTATATTAGCATCTGCATCTGAAAGAGAGCTGCAGGGGGGCTGTGGCAGTGGATAGATAAACACCTGCAGTAATATGAATCTTGCACCATTAAAAAAATACATCAGGTGGTGAGTAGCTAATAAGAACAGGTCATATGCTCAGGTTTGGGTTTCGTCTGTTTGTCCTGAAAACAGAGCCTAGTCTGTGTGGGGTCTCCTCCTTGTCCCTAAACCACCAGTCCTGTTAATGCACTGGCTTCCTTTCCTAATCTCTTCTCCCCCCCCAAGGGAAGGTCTGTGAAACTCAGGCACTGCGCTTTGAGCATGAGCAACAACCCCCTCCCCTAAGCAAGAGTCTGGCACAACAAAGGCAACACAAACCAGTAATGGGGAACAGAAGAAAGGAAAGAACAGCATTCCTGGGCACTACAGTGGAACAGCGGGCTTGGCTTTGAGCCACTGAAACCATGGAGAGGAATAGATAGCGTTAGTGTAAATAACTCCCACTAATGATGACTCTTGGATTAAACCTACCTTATCTCTTTTGATAAGGATGAAAAGAAGCCGACCAAATGATTTGCAATCTCAAATGGAGTTTTGAAAAGTAAAGGATTAGTCGAGCATCTTGACACGTATGCCTTCTAGCTTGGCAGATTATCTCAGAACTGTAGTTCCTGAAGTTGATGATGCTTAACGTGTGTGTAACAGCTGTGTATTAATCTGATTGGCTCCTGTGATGCAGAATGTAGGAGCAAGGTGTTCTTTAGAATTCAGCTCACTGCTCATGAACAGTGTACAGTATACTGCTTTTGCTATCCAATCCAGTTATGTCTGGAATGCTTTGGCCCAAGGGTTGATTTAAACTTCGGCAAATCTGTGAGTGTCACTCTGCAGACAATGTCTGTCTACATGTTTAATGTGAGCATGTGCCTTACAAATGTACAGAGAATGACAAAACAAAGAACAAGGTGTAGTTATTAAAAAAGAGAGAGATTTCAATCTGGAGTTCAAAATGTTTTATTCATCACTTTACTCTTCTTATATTGTCTTGGAAATAGGCTGTTTAAAGGAAATTGGTGGTGAATTTATTAATTATTTTTTTGTCGATTTAGTTGAGAAATGAATGAAAAGGATACCTTGTGTAATAAAGAACTGAGTGCCTTAACACTTCCATATCGACAATACTTTTATTTAACTAAATAACGGTTTCCGTATAAGACCTGTGGAGGAGAAAATCAGGGGTATCAGGCGAAATTGGGGGCGCTGTTTGTTTTGGACCCTTGAATTGAGGAAGGACTGTGGCCTGCTGGTCTGAAATGTCATACTGTCATATATTTGGTCCTTCATAAATCTTAAATTGCTGGACTTCCCTATCATGTACTGAAATTATTTATTGATCATTAACAGCATCAGCATGAATATGAATACAGGAATTGTAATATCTTTGCAATGAGTGATCATATTTCCTTCATTTAAAGACATTTATAATCCTCAAATGTAGAACTGTCCAGTGAAGTCATCTCCAAAAAAAATGTAAATTGTTAATGATTATACCTTTATAAGAGCGATTGTATGATTTACTGCACTAGTTAATTATTGGATGTTTGATGTGAGTATTGTATGAGTAGTTTGTTCACTGAAGTGATTGTAAGAATATTTTATTTCGGCCATTCCTCTCTGTTCCAAGGACCTTGAAAAGGAACAAAATGTCCTGAGTGATAGAACAAAATGGCATCAAGCTCAAACCGAACAAAGTCAAGTTGGCATATGATGTCATGAGGGACCAATCAGAGTCTAGTGCTAGAGGATGGTAGTCCAATCAGAGTTGAATGAACTCAAGGTCCTTTTTCCGAATAATTTCTTTTGTGTGATTGATTGTGAGCTTTTCTTTTCCTAAAGACTAAATAAACATCTGAAAATGAATTTGGATCTTTAGTCGTGAACTAGACACTTTTTGCCACAACAGGCCATATAAAAAGGTGCGCGCCAGAATCCTTTACCATATATGGAAGAGAGGGTCTGACCTCAGGTTGGGTGGATGTTACATGGGGCACAACTCGTGCAGTGCATAAGTTTTGTGGGAGCTAGTGAAGTCTGTGTAGGTACTTTGCTGTGGTTAAAGAAGGTGTAATGTGAGCTGTTCAGTCAGTGCTTGGGCAAAGTTCAGGCAATTAATTTCCTTTAAGGAATAAATAGTACCTGATGATACATGCTGTTAGAGGAAAATAGTCAATGATTGGGTGTTGTGAAACAATATTTTAATAATAAATGAATATTTTGCAAATAATTTCATAAATATCTTGAATTAATGTGCTTGTAAGTCTTTGCGTATGTTGTTTCTATAGAAATGATGTATTGGAAAGAGTGCATTAATATATACCTGGGATTTGTCTTACAGCTGGAAATACTGTTAGGATTGCAATTATAGAAAATTAAATCAGTGCTGTCTGACTAATGTGACTCATTAATTCAAAACCGCTGCGGTATAAGTAGGGGATGATGTACAGCGAGCTGGTCATTATAGCAAAGTAAACGTGACCGGGGAATCAGGAGCACGCGAAGCAGCAGGGTGGTCTTGGATCAGCCTGATTGGGTTTATTTGGTGATAATGACCAGATTTACTCCTGTGCAAAAATGGGGCAGACCCCAACTTGTAAATCATGCATTTCTGGAACAGATTTTTTCACTTATTTACCTCGGGGCACGAATGCATACTGTGTTGTACCTGCAGATGTCTGTCCCTTTTGGTTCTATTCAGGAGCTTGTTACGGGGTTTGTGAAGGACTGTATCAGTTGTGGAAGATTAGCAAATAGCAAGTCATTTTTTCTTAATGCATGGAAAAAAACAAGCCAAAAGATATTTTGGAAAATGTTGCACACCGAGAGGCGCTGGATTGAATATCAGTTTAAACACTGAAATCTTTTCATGACTTTATCATTGCATACAAGAAGACTATACACATTAAGTCAATTTTCCGTTTCCATTTTTTCCTCCAACACTTTGCTGCAGCAATAAGCTCTGACCAGGAAATGGTGGTACAGGCTTCATGAGTGATACTCATTCTTGCTTATTTTCTGACCAGTGATTTTTTTTTGTAAGCTTCATTAAAAGCTGATTTTTTTCACTTTGGAGTTTGTCCCAATTTTTCACCCGGGAGTGCACATTACCCTTCTTACATGGATATCTACAAAAAATTGATTTTAAAAGGACTTTTTAAAAGGCTTCTGCAATTGATGCATTGTACTGCAGTGGTTTATACTTAGCAAAGGTTTGTTTTAAAGAAATAACAAGACTACTGAATACAGCAATTGACCAATCAGAGTCATGTATTAAAAGAGCCATGGGGAAATGTGTTTCTAACATTCCATCTCTTTTGCAAAGGTTATCTCAAAACACAAACACTTTTTTTTTTTTAAATTGAAGTGTTTTTGTACACTCCCAACATATTTCAGTTCTTTCCTGCTCATCACACCAGAGTTTTCTTGATGCACAGCACTGCAGATATCTGTAGTTGTGATTCCGGATGGGGCTCCTGTGTGAGCCTCTGCATGCTAAACTAAGGATAGCGATATATTTGATGCAACATGTATGCTTGTAGATACTGTTACTACGCAAGCAGTTTACTGACTATACTCATGTGTACTTAATGTAGATCTGGAGGATCTCACCAGGTGATAGTGCAAGAAATCACCATGGTAAGAAAATGTCTGGTTTGGCTGTGTTGTGATTTGTGGAAAGAAATGTTTTAGATCAAAAAAAAGAAAGAAAATTAGCTGTTTTTCAAAGCGTTCAGCCATGTTTATAACTGCAGTATGGCAAATAAAATTGCATCGTGTTTAACACACTGCCACTCCAATTATTGCTGGTACTGCAAATTGTGCACACGGCACATTAATTTCTGACGCCGTGCCCAGTGGACATGTCAAAATCACACTGGGAATGTGAGGCGGACATGATGTGCTTTAAATATATTCCTGCTCTTACTCATAATTTGTCAGATTTGTCTTTGTTGACCTCTGAATCAGTGTTTACCTGTAGATGTTTTCTAACTGTGGCAGAACGGTGGTGTGGTGATTAGCACGTCTGCCTTACAGCAGTAAGGTACGGGGTTCGATTCCCGAACTCTGGCTTTTCATCTTTCCTCTGGGTACTCCGGTTTCCTCCGACAGTCCAAAGACGTTTACATTTGGCTAATTGGCTGTTCCAAGTATGAATGTTTGTGTGTTGCCCTGTGATGGGTCTGCCGAGCTGTTCAGGGTATACCATGCCTTTGCCCCGTGTCGGATGAGGTAGGCACCAGCCTCCCTGCGATCCTAGTAGGATTAAGCAGTTCTGCAAATAAGTGAGTGAGTGTTTCCTAACCGTGTAAGCAAATCTTTGGACTGGGATTCTGTAGCGTGATATAAAGAACCTTTGATTGTCCCTTTGATAAAATGTTTCTTCCATATCTTTCAGAACATGCAGGAACTACAGTGTGTGTTTCCTTCAAAGCACGCCATGCTCACACAGGCTCTGAGTCTCTTATAGATTCCAAATGTTCACAGCACACTCGTTTTTCAACTTCAGCACAGGATTGACTTTCTGCTTTCTCTTTTTCCTCTCTTTCTTTCTTTGGTTGAATGGAACAGCCAGTGATTTTTTAGATAGGATAGTGTTTCCTCTTGCATGTTTTCCAGCTCTGGTTCTGGCACTGACTTTATGAATAGCTGTAGTATAGCAGATTAGATCAGCTTCTGTGCTCCAGAGAGTCGAGCTGTTAGTTTTAGAATAATGCGCTAATTAAAATTTGCTTGAACAGGATCTGTTGTTCAAGTCACTCCACTAATGAAGAAGTGCATGGTGCCAAATATGAAATTAACCTTCGCTGCACTTGCTGATGGGTGTACAGCTCCGTGGGTGGGAGGGTGTAAAGGTGGATATACTAACACATTGAACAGGAAGCATGGGGTACTGAATAAATCTTTTGTGGATCACAGAGGAGTGAGGGATGATGGAAAAATTTCACTTTATTCCATTTGATGGTTGTGTATTGTAGATAACTCGTATCCGTGTCCTATTTTTTTAACTCTACCTTTAGGGTGCAATACCCTACCTCACCTGGAAAACTGGTTTTTGAAATCCAGTGCTGACAAATTGCTTGGTGGCTCTCTGTGTAGAACCTGGAGTTTATTGATTTTGGTTTGTTCATGTGAGCGAGATAGTTTAAAAAAAAAAAAAAAAACCCACAGTGAGTATATATTATATATATAAAAAATTATGTGTACTTAATTTTTCTCACACCTGGACTAGGAAGATAAATGTTGCTTTTGTGTTTGCATTATTTCCTAGTCTACCTCTGGCACTAAATGTGAAGGACCTCTCATCTCATGGGCAGGTCACTACTATGTGAAGTTAAATCATTCGTCAGCCAAACTGTGTTCACTTCCCAAAGATACTTCTTCCCATTTCAGGTGAACTGTCCACTAGCTCTGTAAACATTTTACTCTCCAGTGGAAATGCTCATAATTATTCTTGTTCTTGCATTATTGAGACACCAGTCAGCAAAAGACTCGAAGACATATACTGGACATGGGGGGCACATATGTCCGCTGATCCACAAAGGGACCAGGGATGGGATCCCGCAGCGCAATCCAGCGATATGAAGCCACCCCCTGTGGTGAAGGACTGATGCGGCTTAAATCCAGAACATCTGTTAGAAGCACATCCCAGAAGGGCCATGGTGAAGAAGGGAATCTTGGGTCACTGCTCATCATCAGAGCCTTTACCCCACCCAAACCATTGTCTGACTCTTATGGCCTTGAGCAATCTCTTTATTTATTAATAGAGTTTTTCTATCATGCCCTGCCACCTTGATGGGAATTAATGGTCTGTGGTTGTTCATCCTCCTGACTGGTGTAGGTATCTGCTTAACACATGTCCCAAGGGTAACAAAAACAAGCTAGTTTTTTTTCTCCCATCACAAACTATGCCAGGTATTGGGTAATTGCCGAATCTCTATTTTCCATATGCGCCAATTTCATTGGTAAAAACGTAATTTGCCAAAATCACATCTATTAAAGTGTTTGGAGCAGAAACGAAAAAGGATTCGTTGCTTCAATCTGTTTCCTTCCATATGGCATCCAATGGGAGCAGGAATAAACGGGCAGATCTTTGGAAAGGGTATTTTTTTTAGTCTGGTGTGTTTACATGGGTGGCTGCGTAGACAAGTCCTTGAGCTAGGTTGTCTTACTTTGAAGACTGACGGAGATGGAGTTCCAATCAGTGTGGTTAATTACTGTGTCCAGAGGTGGTGAGAGGGGCAGCATGGAGTGAAGTGGTGGGGAAATTACCTGAGTGCTCCTGGGATTTGCTGTCTGCTAGAACTGGCATGTAGGCTCTCCAGCATCAGAGAAGCTGTTTTCTACTATTCTTTCTCTCATCTACTTTTTTCTTACCAACTTTCCCTTGTGGTGAAGTGGGATTCACATATGAATCATAGTTTTAATTAACATCGAATGAGTTGCTTTTGTGTTTGGGTAGGTGGGACACTGAGTAGACTTCGAATAGAGCGAATAGCCTGCTTAAATATCATAATGGAGAATGATCAATCAACAGGAGTGAAACAGTAAAAGAGAAGTAAGTAGCTATTTGAATTTTTTTTTTACTTCTCCTGAGCCATACCCCTTGTTTCTCATAGGTGTTAGTGCCAAGAATTTCAAGTAACCAAAATAGGTCCCTGGTCTGTGTAAAGTAAGCCATTGCATTGAATTTATGCATTGTGGATGCCAAACCATGCTGAGCACTAACTCTTAACAGATGTTCTGTTTAACAGGAGTTTTAAAGAATAATTTACTTGTTGAAAGTGGTACCCATTTTATTATGCAAGCTATTATTGTCGTTCATTGACTTTAAGCCACTCAGATTTTGACATGTATTTACTTTGATAATTATAGTCAGTGAATGTTCCACTTAACCTTCGATAATTCTGCTGGGTACAGTTGCGGGAGGCTAGAGTTGGCTTGAAGGGGGTGTACTTGGTTAAGCCTGCAGAAGCAGCTAGGGAACCCCTGCCAGCGGAACACAGGGTAGCTTGAGGTACTTGGAGCTGAAAATCTTGGATGCTTTCTTCTTTAATTTGCCAACTGTATGTGTGCCAAGCTAGAAAACCTGGCATGGTGGCCTACCAATCATTTTGTACAGACTTTGCACCTTGGCTCCTCTCTGTGAGGCCAAAGGCGCTATCAGAGAATCCAGATCACCAGGGAGGAGAGCAATGCCTAGCTGGACCCAGCCTTGGATGTCTCTGGCAGCCGATTAGAGAATCTAGACTGGGTAAGGTGGAGCTTTGGAGCACAAAAGATAGGAAAATGAAATGCTCAAATGACAAAAGGTGCCTTGCTCTTCATGCTTCCTTCCTCTTTTTAGTCATGACAGTGACCTTTAAAAATGGTTATTGGCTCTGGCCCTGTATTATGTCTATGCTTCAGCTCTCTCATGCTCGAGAGAGGGGTCAACATGTAAATACTCAACTCTTGTGTTTTAGTCGGGCTTAATGAACTCAATCAATTCATTCATTTAAGTCCCATGTTTAATTTCATGGCACAAATATGTAACTCACTACAAAATTCCTACTCTTCAGAATTTCTTTCTAAGACCATGTGGTAGTGTTTTCTCCTGATTGTTCATATCACAGGTAGGGACTTGTACTGGGATACACCACATAAATTTACAATATGCCTGCTTGTCTGTCTGTCTGTCTGTCTATCTGTCTTAAAAGAGTGCCAAGGTGAGCTTTATATTTTATATATAT
>JAOUQZ010000004.1:4911420-4935582 GCA_028564935.1 Neosilurus hyrtlii
GCAAGCAGGGACTCCGGCATGACTAACTATGGCAGCATAACTAAAAAGAGAGAAACCAGAAGGAAGACAGACATGAAGGCACCTGCAACGTTGGGCAATCAGCCATTCCACTGTCAACGGACCTGGGTGAGCATGTAGAGTAAGGGAGCAACAGCAACCCAACGCCACAGTTTACCAGAACTCTCCATGCCTGAGAATCCCCAGATCTGCTCCTTTACCTAATAAAAGCCTGTCAACAAAATGCTTGACCAAACAAGTAGGTTTTCAGCCTAGTCTTGAAAACAGAGACTGTGTCTGAGTCCCGAACATTAACCGGAAGTTTATTCCATAATTGTGGGGTTTTGTAAGAGAAAGCTCTGCCCCCTGCAGTAGTTCTCAGTATTCGAGGAATCACTAAGCAGCTTGCACCTTTTGATCTAAGTGGGCGACCTGGATCATAAACAACAAGAAGTTCGCTAAGATAATGCGCTGCAAGACCATTAAGTGCTTTATAGGTTAAAAGTAGCAATTTATATTCGATTTAAAATTTAATTGGGAGCCAGTGCAGTGTAGATAGGATGGGGGTGATATGCTCGTGTCTTCTGGTTATAGTAAGAACTCTTGCTGCTGCATTCTGGACTAACTGGAGCTTGTTTAGGCACCTATTAGAACATCCGGAGAGTAACGCATTATAATAATCTAATCTCGAGGTAATAAAAGCATGAACAAGTTTTTCCGCATCATGCATTAACATCATATTTTTTATTTTAGCAATATTTCTGAGATGAAAGAAGGCTATCCGAGTAATATTATCTACATGAGCTTAAAATGAAAGACTAGGGTCAAAAATCACTCCAAGGTTCTTAACTGCTACACACGACGAAACTGAAATATCAGCCAAGATTACTACATAATCAGAAACCTTATTTCTGTCTTATTCCTAAGACAGAACCTTGTGGAACTCCAAACTTAACATTAGAACGTATAGAGGAATCACCATTTACATCTACAAACTGATAACAATCAGCTAAATAAGATTTAAACCAGGCGAGAGTCAGTCCCATAATCAGCAAAGCAGATCTATTAGTATTCTGTGATTATCTGAACGAGATTATAATGCCGTGATCAAGGTGTAAAAATTGAGCACAGTGTGAAAACTAAAACACACCTGAAATGAATGACTTAATTTGCATCTGCTCTGTGAGGATACATGGATGAACTTGAGCATAGTCGCTCTTTTGTGATCAGTGGACTGTTCAGGGTAGATTTCCTTCATTTGTAGTCTTGGGAATTAACGGGCTAGGGTTTTTTCCTCTTTTCATTTATGGTTCAGTACACACACAGCGTTATGAAGTTCTCTGGGGGCCATATTCAATCCGTTGTTTATTAAAACACAGGATGTCCATTTGTGGTCCTTGTGCATGAAATACACCACAGATGTAATCACAAGGGCCACGGTTTATGAGCTGTTCTCTCTTGCTTTCTGTCTCCATAAAAACGGTCTAAAGGTCATGTGTCTTTTACAAGGATGTAGTGGCAAGTTGAGTATCTGTAAGAGAAAAATACCAGGACCTCATTGGTAATAAAAATCCAATGATTCTATATGTGGATTATAATTTAATAGAGGTGTGCAAGGTTCCAGAAACAAACTTGTAGATGCCTAAGATGTTCTTACTTTATCAGAACAGGAGTGCTTAACTTTTCGCTGGCTGTTTTTCAGACAAGGGAGCTGGGGAAGTAGTATGAAAGCAGGACAGGTTTTCTTCATTGTTCTTGTTTAACAAGAGAAGCATGCTTTTGTGGGAAGATTATACTGATATGAATGTACACATATGAAAACATGATTAGTTAGCCAAAACTCCTCTTTAAACAAAAGTACTTGGAGACCACAAACCTCCGCCAAGCCCAGCAGTCCCCACATAAACCAAAATTTTCAAAAATCATCCTGTTTCACTATATTAAAGAATCCGTAGAAATACTGGATTCAGAATGTGATCAGGATTATTTCAAAAATCGAATAGTTTTCCTTGTTCAAAACCCCACTTCTGGTAGAAATTTTATGAAAATCCACACACAACTTTTTGTGTAATCCTGCTAAAAAACATAGCATAGCACACTAATGTAAGTTGTTATGTTAACTGCAAAGATTAAGTGGCTGTACCTACCTTAGAGTAAACGTATGTAGTGGGTAGGCTATGTTACATGCATTAACCAATGCTGCTCTATTGTTTTAAACTACACAGTGCTGTTTAATTATCCCTTTCATAATTTCTATAACAGTACCTGTCAGGCTGCAAGGTAAATCACAGGTGGAACACTGTGTAGTGTATGTCTGTACTGGTCAGTTGGGAAGGTTGGCGAACCATTTGTTTGTTTATGTTTTAAATGTGGAATTGCTATATGACAGACTCCTTCATCAAATGTCCAGTGTGCTTTTCAGAACTTTTGAAAGGTTTAGAAATCTTTTGGGATGAATAAAAACCAGCGTATGGTTTTAGTTATAGTTAAAGCTATAATTATAGTTTTATGTAGAAACTGTCCTTACTTTGTGCATTGCACTCCCCATTGATCAACCCCTCAGCCCAGCATGCACCCAACCCTAAAGATATATCCATGTGATGGATGTTTATCCCAGGATTTTCTCTTTCCGCTTCCCTCACTTGCATGTCACCTTTGCCTGGGCAGGGACCATAGCTGTTCCCCAATCTGCTTGCGTTTCTGTCAATCACTCAATGTTTCATATCACATTTCTTTTTTCCCACACACGTGAGCTCTTTATCCTTTCCAGATTCACATGGCCATGGTCGCTGCACCTTCGAGACTCCAGCGCAAACACAACACGAACAGCTATGAATGTCAAACACCACCGATCCCAATGGCTGTCACATTGCTTTGCAGTCCATTAAAAAAACAGTGGTTGTGGTAGTGTAGCAACCAGTATAAGGTACAGGTTTAGTATTTCATTCATACTCATGGTTTAGTGTCTAGATGTGTCAGAATTGAATTACTGTTTAAAATTTCATATACTTTGTTGTTCTCACTTCATGTTGAAATGTTATCAGCCTGATGGACAGCTTTAATATGAGACACATGAGTTTTAGTCCAGTATACACCAGATATTCGTTCATTCATTTTCCATTTCCATCTCAGCCGAATCTGGGCGAATTCGGGGTACACCCTGAACAGCTCACCAGGGCATCGCAGGGCCAACACACTCACAGCCATTCATACGCACACCTAGGGGCGATTTGGAACCGCCAATTAACCTACTGTGCATGTTTTTGGACTGTGGGAGGAAACCGGAGTACCCGGAGGAAATCCACACAAGCAAGGAGAGAACATGCAAACTCCACACAGAATCGGCCCGAGCTTGGAAATCAAACCCAGGCCTTCTTGCTGTGAGGCGGATGTGCTGTCCACTACACCACCGTGCCCCCAGACCTGTGTTTGTATAATCCTTTTAAACAGACACTGCAGCTAAAACACTAAATGTCTGGAGGAAAGATGATGATTCTGCTAAATCATTATACTCAAGATATTCTCAAGGGGCCGATGCTGTAGTGGTTAAGGTGCTGGGCTCATGACCTCTGGGAAGGGTCTTAATTACAAGTGTGCCTCTGTCCACCCAGCAGTAAAAATGGGTACCAGTAAAAATACTGGGAAGGTAACTGCAATGGACTAGGGTCCCATCCAGGAGGAGTTGAACTTCTAGTTGCTTCATGCTAAGGAAACCCGGAGTAAGTTCTGACCTGATGAGCCAGTAAACTCGGGTGTTAAAGCCCACAGACTTTACCTTACCTTTAAAACAGAACTCCTGCGCTGACCTGGAACAGAACAACCATTTACAATAATGTTTTAGACAAAGTAAGAATATTCTGTTATCCTATTTCCCCTCAAGACACCAAACTTATCTGTGTTATCTGTAAATGTTTATAATTTTTGTTATACAGTATCTTCATGAAAATCACAAGATCTATTTTTTATTACTCTGCTGAGTTTTTTTCAGCTTATCAATACCACAAATATAAATATGATACCACGTTTTACGGTTGAACAAATAGTTACAATAATAATGCACATGGAGGTTTGTGTGTGAGTATGTATGTATGTGTGCGTGCGTGCGTGTGTGTGTGTGTGTGTGTGTGTGTGTGTGTGTGTGTGTGTGTGTGTGTTATATTATAATGTTTCTATAACATTATACTGAATAAACCACTGTTGGCTGTTGTTGTCAGTTGTCTTTTTAATCAGAGCCTTTGGATAGTGAGAGCTGATTCTCCCCAGTAGACATACACTTATCTACCTACCTACCTACCTATCTATCTATCTATCTAGCTATCCAGCTATCAACAGCAATATTAACAGTGATCATGTAGCCTTACTCAAGTTTCCAGGAGAGACTATAGTTCAGGGCTGCCGCAGACAAACAACTGGAATCTGATTACAAGCTGAACTGATTAGGCTCGTGTCTGTTTTATGTTCTGTTGTGTTTTCATATCCAACAAATCAATTAGGCCTGATGTTCATTAACTAAGAACAATCATACTTAACCAGCAAGGTTTTAGACAAACTAGGTAAGATTATATGAACTGTAAATAATTAATTCAACATTGTTGTTTTGTTTAAATATGTAAAAAATAATAATTATAATGTGTGTATGTTTTCTTCATTGTTGGTAGTTTCCCTAAATTTAGCCACATCCGGTGGGTTTCCCCAGGCCGCTCTACATATTAAAATACAGTCATATAGTTTAACACCTTTTGAGGAAAAATAAAACCCAGTATGACTGTTGAACTAGTTTACAAGGACCCAAGAAACATTGCAAGACGGTCCTACTAATGCATTGAACGTGGACGAGAGAACCAGAACACAGTGTTTTCTTGTTCATTTATAATGGCCATTAAAGGATTCCACTGACCTCAGCGAGATTGGAACAGGCAGTGATTGTGAATATTTTGAGGCTTTCTTTGGATGCGCTCCACTGCCTGTGCTGTACATTTCAGCTGTGTGGCTTGCTGGGGGAATTCGGAGTTCGTAGCCACTCTGTCTTTCTGCTTCAGTATGCATAAACAGAGTCGTGCTTGGCCTTTGTGTCATGAGTGCACGTTATAAGTGAAACCTCAAACTGTTGATTTCGTGCTCAGAGCAGTAATGTTTAGAATAGAAACCAGAGGCCTGCTGTTTGGGTAAAGCTGGGTTTCTGTTGAGCTTTGGCTTGACAGATTGATGTACGCACTCCACATGGACAACATTATGTGATTTCTCCTGTATAATAGTATAAATGTGCCATTTCTATTAGAATGCCTAAGAACGTTGCCCACTTTCAATATTGCCATTTTCATAGTACTTTTTTGCATGTAGTGCTATTTTGATACAAACGCCGCATTTGACAGTTTTATTGTTTCAGTCCTGGAAAGACCGAGAACAGATGCATATGTGGGTTTAGCTTCAAAGCTCTAGGTTTGCCTCAAAGGCTGACAGTAATTGCTTTATTTCGCGTTTCCTCACTGTCAAATTTGATTGCTTTTCTTTCTGTTGATACAATGTGAGCATGGTAAGCATCTACTGTTAAAAAAATACTGAGATGTTTAAACATCATGAATCTTAATTATCAGGTTTGTACTTCTGTGTTTCAGTCTTTGGTATTAAATTGTTTTGCAGATAGATTTTTGTCTTTTGCTTCATATTAATGGATCAAAAGCCACATGAGGAGTAAGTGGATTTGGAGAAAGTTGTCAATCGTTATTTTCCAAGGCAAAGAAACAGAATAAAATGTTAGGAAAGTAGGCTAAAATATGCGTTACCAACTGCTGGGTTCTTTTGCTGTGTTTTGTTCGCTGTTCTGTGTGAAAAACCATTCGGATGATTCAAAGCTGACGTATATGAGAGTGTATTTGTGCATGGTTTGACATTTATGTGAACAGTTTATTACGAGTTTGTTGAATAAGATTAATATGCCGCAGCTATGTGGAATTCTCAGAGGTTTTCTCTAACGGCAGCTTGAATTGTAGTTCTGCCTTCAAGGCAACTCGCAACTCTATACTGAATGCACTTGTTCTGGTACATTATCTTTTCTATAACAGCACATTTACCTTTTTCACATGTGCAACAAAATCTAAATAGGTAAACAGATTAAAAACATGTTAATACATGGAGTTTGTTTTTCTTTTATTGTGTGTGCTAGTTGGCAGGATTGCATAAAAAGTTGTCATCATTCCACGAATGTATCCACGATTTATTTTAAATTGTTATTTAACATTGTGAGATAAGACAGTTTTTGACACTATGGTTCATATGGGGTGATTGCTGGGCTTGATAAAGGTTTGTGGTGTTGGGTGCTCATATAGTGCATATTAATGTGGTGTTGTAGTATATTTGTTTAACATTTCAAAGGAATCTTCAGTGTCAGTACTTTCTATCTCTCAGTTTTCCACTGGGGGAATGTCTTCAGAACAGAAAAGTTTGCAATTTCTTTGTTTCTTGCTTTTTTAAATTTTTACATTTTTTTGAAAAGTCTTATTACCTTTAAAACAGATGGAAATGAGAAGACAAGCTGTTGTAGGGACAGCTGTTTCGAAAGATGTTACACAACAAAAGCCTGGGACTTTTTCAGCACAGGCAAGTGATTGTCTTAAACTCAATTTCAGCTCAAAACATAGCCTCAAGTTTAACCCTTGACATACACTCGCGACCAGTCACTGATGTCCGTGGACTCATGTGACCAATCAGTGATCACCACTGTTTGTTCTGCTTTCTCACCTCTTGATTTTTGGAGATGTTATATTTTAAGTAAAGGCAAATAAAAGTAGGTTTTCCTTCATGAGAGTAGTACAGTATTTTTGGATTTGGGTCGATTCAAACAAGGAGCATCCCAGCAGTATGGCTTGTTGAAAAGGCGAGACTTGGCTAGAGAAAAATGGCTGTTATGTAACAGCTTAATACCTGATAGAAAAATAATCAACTTTAATGTGGTAATAGCAACCCTCAAACCACTTCACGTCATCACATCATTTTCCTATAACAACATGCCTAGAAGTGTTTTTATTCCTTATGCATGGGTCAGATGAATATCTTGAATATAAATATTTTGATGTTTCAGTTGCTGTTAATGGAAATGATTCAAGGTCTGTGATTTCATTGAAGAAATGGTAGAACCCAGATGACATTTGGATGATCAGCTGTATCATTTCCAACTGATTATTGACCTAATGACTGAATGAGACACATTGATTACATGATTCAGAGGGTCTGTTCCCTATTCTGTGCGTTCAAAACACTTGAGGTGGGATTTTTAATTTTTTTGTAGAGCTTTGGAAATTCTTTCTTAGGATGCAGATAGTGATGGTTTTCACAAAATATTTCAGTCAATCATTTTATATTCCAATCACTACCCACACATTACCTGAGCAGTTTTCTCGTGTGCCCTTTGATGTGAGTTCTGCGTCGATGGGCACAGCGCTCGACTGAACTCTCACTGGGTTCCACGACGTGCAACCAGCATTTGCATGTGTAGAGGTTTATGGAAAAAAGGATCTGCATAACAAAGAGGATGGGTCTGTGCTATGGGCATTATTTATATTGTTTCTCTACCCTTTTTTGTGGGGACAGCAATGTTTGGTTATCCAAAGGACCTTCTTCCATTTTTATTTTCCCTGACAATGCATCTGCAGATCTTCAGACTGGCATTTAGAAAACCTGGACTCATGAGGTTCTTACCACTTTAGGGAAATATGTCCTCGAAAGCAAGCTTTGATTGAGATGACCGAAGACAGGTAAAAGACTTAGACAACACCCCCAAAAAAAGTGTTGCACTTAAGAAGAAGAAAGATTTCTATATCAGCAATCTTCCTCCAGATTCCCCCTTTAAACCTTGATGTATTTAGCTGTAAATTTGTATTTAGTCACTTCATACTTTTGGTATAAATTTTAGTTTACATAGAATGCGGTAAAAGTTTTTTTTTTTGTTTGTTTGTTTTTTTTTAACCATGCTCATGTACATATTTCTGTTATGTGTTTATACTGTGCCATATGTCTTTTTTCAGCATTTGGCAGACGCTCTTATCCAGAGCGACTTACACTTATAGGTCAGTCATACAACTGAGAAATTGAAGGCGAAGGTTAGGGTTAAGGACCCAACAGTGGCTGGTCGGTGGTACTTAGACTTGAACCGCCAACCTTCTGATCAGTAACCCAGAGCATTAACCATTGAGCCACCACTGCCCACAGTCCATGGAGAGATTGACTTCAATGAGTTTATTTATTTAATCAACTAGGAGAATTCATAGGCCTCCACTGTAATCGTTATAAAGTTTGTAGTTTGATTAGATTGCCCCAGCTCTGTCACTGATTGACATTAGTGGCTGCTCAAAATAACGATGTAGGAAGTAACCGAATCCAGCCTTGATCATACTGGGCATCATTTTTGTTGTCTTTTGCATATGAGACTTATGCCTCAGGTGGTTGAATGGCTGTCCAGCATCATTTTGGATTGAACGACATTATCCGCAGCCCTTATCTGTTGTTGTCTAGGAGAAGGGTCGGGACAAAGAGTCTTCGCATGACTCCTAGTACAGCGCCAGCAGTTTAATCACATGACATACTGTATGTGTTTAGTTCAGGTCTGGTGACAGCCGTGACACGCAAATTACAGGTTAAAGCAAGCCTTATCACATGTCATTAGAGCGGAAGGCAAGAGCTGAAACATGAGCCATACTTCAGAAGGAAAACATCTTTCGCTTCGTGCCTTTGTCTGGTCAACGTAGTCTGAAAGAAGCTATGTTCTTTTAACCTTGTTTCAACATGCTACAATCTTTAATGGACATGGTTTTGTTGTGTTTGGGAGAATTTTTGGCCTGGATTCTGTAGACTTCCCTGCCTGAGGTTTCACCTCTCACAAAAGATGACAGAGGTAAGAGGCGGGACTATGGTTTGTCCTGGCAGCATCAAAAAGCCTCGTGGCATGTGAGTGGGTGTCACGCTTTGCTTTTTCTCACCCCCTTTTCCACTGAATATGTTAGCTTTTCAACCTCTCTAATATCACAGTATCTGGCTCACATGAGTACTGGTGTTTTTTCATGTGCCGAGTATTTTTCTTTATTGATTCGTCTCACGTGTCATATGAATCAAAGGATCCTAGTTGGACTTGTTTGTTCTATTTCTTAGTGTTTAGCAGTGGTTAGCAACTCTTTTTATGCTTGCCTTTTTGCATTGTTGCAAAGAAAGCCTCAATCTGGGCCCCGGACTATGTGTCAGTCAAAACTAATAAAAGACAGCAAGGCACTCTTTGTTGCCATGGTACAGGATTTCGCCTTTCTCCTCACAGCAGCAGGGGATCGCCAGTTGGCAGAAAAAAAATTGACGTCCATTTTTACTTCTCCATACGAAACAAATTGTGTTGTAGAGTTCTATAGAATGTCTGGCCTGGCCAAAATGAGTGCCGTGAAGCACTAAATGAACAGAATGAGACGGTTTTCAGGGGCTGCGCTCAGGCTCTGAGCTGAAGTATTTTCCCTGCTTCGTTGATCCGGCCTGAACTCTGTATGCCAGGGCCCTGGGGAGGTTGGAGGCATTCCGGCCTTCACTCGGAGCAGCCATTGAAACTCCTCGCAAAAGTGTCAGCTCCACAGGCGAATAGATCGAGAGCAGGGCCAGGAATACATAGATGCAAGATGACAACCAGTCTGTTAATTATTTTCAAAATGGAGCTGTCCTGTGATCTCTGCGGGTACTGTAGTATCTCACGCCTCACAGTAGGGGATCAGATCAAAATTCTTAGATGTGATGGTGTCACAGACCACATTTCAGACCCCTGGATCTGAGGATCAAAACTGTAAAAAGCACCCCATTCATTACACAGTAAACAAAAAATTTGTTTCAGTTATGTATCATAGGTTTTTTTTTGGCAGTGATTCATGTTCTGTCACACTGACTTAAAAATATGTTTTTTTTATTCATTGTATTTGAAGTAAATTTGTATTGTTTAAATGCTACCATTTCAATTTTACAAGTTATGACTTTCTTTTACATGGTTCGAGGTTTTAAAAAGAGTAAAGTGGAGAAATTGTAATGCAGAATCGGGGTATTTATAGAAACACGATACCTACAGAATCACAATACAAATCGACTCGGCTCCTAGGTATCCTGATGTTGTATAGAGTGGTCCCTGGTGATCCCCATCCCTATATTTTAAGGTTCAGTTTTCTTATGAAAGCAGCGTGGAATTCAGGTCAGGCCAAGTTTCACATGGGAATAATATTGCAGTGGTTATGCATGATATAAACTGTACTATATAGCTTTTTAAAGGAATACAAAAGTCTTGAAAGAGCAGCTAGCCCTTGGGGAGAAGGGGTTAGCAGCTTTCGTAAAGGTTTCGGCTTTCACACTTGTTTCACACTTAGCACTCTTGCAGGTGTCCCGTCCAAAGAACCTTATTATTCCCATTTTAAGTGAAAGAGAAAGGCTAGCTGCCAATAGGCTCAGCTGCTCCACTGTTTCCTTCTGGTAGCCCGACATGTCTATCACCCCTGGTTACACTTCACTTCCTGGCCTTCCCTTATTTCTGCTCCACCAGCCAGATGAGAGGCACCTTGTTGTCTTTTATCTTTTTTTTCATTCTCTCTCACGGCCCTAGAACTAACTAATTAGAAACGGCCCCTCTATCGAGAGTGCTCATTGTTTTCACAGGGTCTTGAACCAATTATGTGGTGCTGGATGAGAATTATTATGGAAGGGTCAAAAATGATCTTATGATTTGACAAAAAATAAGAATGTACATTTTTTTTCCATTTAGTGGTAAAGTGTGACAAACTGATTTAGAGTATCTGTTGTGAAATCTTTATCTTTTGGCAATGTGTTACTCTTTAATCTGCCTATCAGTGACCAAGAAATCCTTTTCCAATGTCCGCATTCCAGACATAGTCCAAACATGGAGCAGATGCAGCATGAGGCGCCATTTAGAGCCACAAAGACCTTTGCTTGTGTTACAGCTCAAATTCTCCCTTCTCCAGATGTGGATAAAGCAGCTATGGTGACAATGATGCATAGCTGTTGCCAGCTGGACACAGTAAAAGCATAAATGTGTGTAGGACTGAGAGTGTATTGGGCTTGCGTGCATGCTCATGCACAGATGTGGTTTTGGTAGAGTACACGGCCTCCTGTGAAAGTTCTCCTCCTCATCTTTTTGAGGTTTCAGCATTCCAGGCTTCGTACAGTGGCTTCTCACTTTATCTGTGTCTGCCTTTCTAACTTGTGGTGTGGAGTGATTCCATTTGACCTCCTATGTCTTTTCTCCAACATCCTTGCAACATTCACTCTGTTCCCAATTAACTGGGAGTGTTGAGCACAGCCTGAACTCCACACATAGGGCAGTAAAGGAAGCAGTGAAGTCGAGTTAGAGGTAGAAATGTGGCAACTATTTGCAAAGGTCCTTCGGGGGAACCTTCCCATCTGTAAAAAATGGAGATGTCTGCTTAATCTGCTTTGGACAGAAAGATTAGCTGCTCCTTGTGTGCCAGAGTGTTGCCCCATGACTTTGACTTCAGATGAATGAATATCAGCGTAAGTGGGCATCATACAATTAGGCTAAGGTCTCACATTAGATCAGATCACTGTGGCCATTTCCTGTCCTGACTGTCTTGGCAAATCGTGGAGGCGGTCTTTTGCAAACAATAAAAGGGTGGATGAAATGTGGACTTGCCTAAGAAACGTGAGCATCTGCAATGCAGCCGTCATGTCTACCGGCAGTAACTGCAGTGCATACACGACAGTCACCATTTCGTGTACATTTTTACCTCCATGGAAATCTATGGTTATATTCGATAAGTCATGTATGCCTCATAGATGCCTTCATGCTTAACCCATGGAAATTTTTACATGTACACTGAACACTTACTGGACAATGCCAGTTGACCCAAGGAAGGCAAAAGATCATGAACCTTTGGCTGCCGTGAAAAGTGCTGTCAAAGTTCTAACTTGCCAGGCATTAATGAAACAGCACCCCCCTTCACACACACGCACGCACGCACACCCACCCACCCACATACATACATACACACACACACACACCCACCCATCCACCCACATACACACACACACACACACACACCTACCCACCCACCCACATACACACACACACCTGTCAAATAGGGCTTCATGATTTCCCCATAATTTCCTGATTTTTCCTCCCTATTTTTATGTTGTAGCCAATTATCATAGATCAAATAGGGCTTCTCTGTCACATGACAGCTACCAACCAGGGAAGGTAAAGACAAGCATGTGCTTTGTGCAGGGCATGTGATGTGAGACAACTGCATTTTTCTCGAACTACTTTGCATACAGTGTCAGTGTAATAGACTAGGTATTCCTAAGTTTCCAGGTGCTCATGATTGGCTAGTGTTGCCTGTAAGTGTGAGGAAATAGAGCGTATGCAAGCTTTTCTCCTTAGGAATTCAATTATGTGGGCACATAAAAATGGGCTCCCATGCATGAATGGCTGTATGCATAACATGGAGCTGCATGTTAATTATTGACTTGCAGAATCAGCCAATGAAAATGTGTTTTAGTGTTGCAACATTATATTCTATTGGCTAACTTCGTTTGGAACAATGACATGGAGAATAATCTAGACTGCGCTGGCTGTGAAAACTGTGCAGACGGTCTCAAAGAAATCTCTTTTTACAGGTAAGTGTTTTGTATTCCTTGTAAGACCGTATTCATGCTGATATTATTGGATTATAACAGCATTCCAGGCACAAGAACTTAATACTGTTGACTACAGCTGGCTTAAGGAAGTACAGACACATCTGCACAACACATAGTGTAGGGAGAAGCGAGCCAGGGTCTGCACTGACAAAATTCTCAAGAGCTAGCAGAGCTGAAGAAGCTGTCTACGGATTTGGGTCATTTTAAAAGATACTGCCGTGTTTGTTTGTTTTTTTTTTTTTTTTCATTTTTTTGAGCATGTTAGGGGAAAAGCAGCATGTTTTCTTTTAGGCCTTAACAGGCAGAATAGCTGGTCCATCATGTCTTTGTTTTTTTTCTTTACTTCCAATTACAACAGAAAACAGCAATAGAAATCTGTTTTCCATGCTACCTTTGCCATTAATTCATTCCTTTGGGACGTAATGGTGTGCAGAGCGTGAAATCGTCCCCATTTTGTTTTATTGATTTTTGCATGTCCATCACAACGCTGCCACATTAATGATTTTAACACGGATGACATTCAAATTTACAAATGTTTTTTCTGCAAATGTACATTTTATTTCCATGGTTTCCATGGTAACAGCCCTTACTCATTCTTGTCATGTAGAAATGCCTGTGTTTGTGGCCTCCCTGCTTCTCCTCTTCCTCTGGGGCCCTTCTCTGCTTCTGCTCACACACGACAAACATTCATTTTACGTGGCTCATCTGCCAGCTGAGGTGCCTGCCTTTGTCTAGTAAACCCAATTGAATGATATATCAATTTTCGTTTGTTTGCTTCCATTGCTCCTACAGTAATGTAGAGTGAGTGCTTTTTGTCTGAGTGGAATTATGCGTTCAGCTCCATGCTGAGGTGGCCTTAGTATGGCCCACTGTGGATCAGTGGGGTAGACAGGATGTTTGAACAGGATACTGCAGGTTTTAATGTAAACTCAACAATGAGCTGAATCTTTTAATAAACACACAGGACTGTTTAGCCATGTCCAAGGAACAGCTGGTCTCGCTGTGTAGGATTTATGTTTATGTGAGCCAGGAGCTCAACATCTGTACTATGCAGTCACAACTGGTGCACATATTGAAACAAGGAATGTACAAATGATACTAAAATTCAACGTTAATATCTAGCTGTCCAAAAAAAAAAAAATCCATCTAGCTAGCTCACTGATAGGTTTTGAGATTTGTCTGTGGGTTAAGATGCCTTGAGACAAGGCTGACAGAAATGATCAGTATTACCCTGTACACAATATTGTGGGTGCCATTTATACCTGTATAACAGGGACCAACTCTGATAATTTAATGAGATTTAAAAATGATGCGTATAAAAGAATATTATAACAACAGGTCTAACAATGTCAAACATTATATATGCCGAATGGCCCACCACTACTTTGAGGTTCTCAGTAAAAAAGTTAAAACCATTGAGGTTTTCTTTCCTTTATCTTAGCATCTCTTTATCTTTCCTTGTTGGCAAAACAGAGAAGCTAAGCTGCTTGATCTGCTCAGTGCAGCACAATTATCAGTAGATTAAACTATTTAAGAGGTCAGCTTGTCATGCTCAGATGTCCTTAGTTAAAAAAAAATTGAGTGCCTTTTGCCTTTGTTACAGTGGATAATCACCATGACACCGTTTCAACAAACTTAAGCAACATCACAACATTTATTTCCATCCAGATTTGGGTTCATTTTTCACCTACATCTTGAATCAATGATGGGGAAAATTGAACCACTCCATAAAGACTTCTCTAGCAGATCCTAAAGACTTTCCAATTCAGGACTCTGTGGTTCCAGTTTATTTGTGAAAATCATTCCTCAAGCTAACCTAACTACTGTTTCATCATATGACCCCCAATTTAATATCTGTGCTATCAGGAAAGAAAAAGTCCATTGTTGTGATAATCTCGTCATTCAGTACATTCAGGTTCTCAGCTGACTTCAGTTTATTGGTCCATAATGTTGCTAAGCCTCGACCTGACCAACTGAAGCAAATTTCTCTTGTTCTAATAATGTTTACACAAATAAGATTTATGTTGGGTTTCTTGTGCTCCTGATATTACAGTTGGTGCAAGAAATGCATTAAGTGCTGTACTTTGACTGTGTATATAATACATGAAGCATGGAGGTTCTTTTTTAAATTTTTTATTGATATGTTTTATATCAAGTATGTCTGACCAAATCAGACTGATCCCTTTCTGCCCTTTAAGAAGAGATACGCCCTTAATGGGTCCTTTTTGATTGGTGAAAAATGTTCTGGCCATAACCATTTCTTTGTAGCTCTTATTACTTTGAAACCAAAGCATGAGCTGGGAGCACGTACTACACTACTGGCTGCCTGAACCGTTTTCTAAGATGGGATACTGAGAACTACTATTCTTTACTGTATGCTGTAGGATGTCTTAGAGGGTTAAATGACCTGTCTCTTTAGGGTGTCCTATATGTAAGTAGTAGGAAAAATGGTGAATGCACTAAGGTTTTGATGTGTGGATTCCAAAAAGGAGCCAGTGTAGATTTGGGTGTCCATGCCATTTTCAGATTTCCACAGCAGCATTATGAGAGGGGTTCTACAACTGTATGAAAATGGCAAAATAGCATTTTTCTTTTGTAAAAGGGCAATCTCAGTTCACTTGTTTTTCTGCCAGTCGCAGATCACTTGTCACAGCAATGTGACAGATTTATTCTCCTCTCAACACTTGACACTTCTGAATAGATACTTCCAGCATGTGTAAAATCTCGCCTTTGTAGAAATGCCCCACGGTGCCAAACAAATGGGCGGCGCAGAGAGCAGACTGGCTGACTGCTGCATGGGAATGTTGTGTTTATTCGTGTACCATGTTATCAGTTTACTTTTATTAGGCGTTTCAATAAAGGGACATGGAATATAACCCATGGGTACATGCCGGCCTGTGTCCTCTGGGAAATGTACCGCTACAGTTCAGTACTTTCCACCGGTTTCATTTCAACTCGACTGTTATTTTGCTGTGCTTTTTTGGAAGAAAACAAAGGAAAGAAATTTTACCTGTATATGTCAGTTTAGTTCAACGAAAACCTTTAAGTATGTTTTATGTTAATTGGTTTTAAGAGTTTATGCATTCATCTTTATTAACCCCATTATTCTGGTCAAGGAACACTGGCATGAGGCAGGATGGTATGCCAGCCTATCACAAGGCACCATGCAGACAGGGCACCATCTCTCGCTTAATCATAGTTTGACATGCTTTAGACAAATCAAGCCCACTACCACCTTTCTTTTGAGAGAAAACCAGACTGAACATGAACTTAACTTTAGTTAAGCTGTGATCGCAAAACTGCATTCAATACTTATACTGTGCTGCCCTAAATATTATTTGAGCTGCATGTTTTTCATTTTTGCCAGATGGAACATGCCTATGTTGTCATATATGGTGTAAGAAAGTCTGTTCTAGGTGTGGCTCTCTGGGAAGGGCATTACCGCAACATTCCTCAAAGATTCTTTGAGCAGTATTTGAAAATTCTTTGCTGGGAACTTCTGAATGGAACAAAACCCTTTGTTGTTAAGGATCTGGATGTAACCTTATAGGGTTTCTCTATAGGGACTAACCAACAACTTTTAAGAGATGGATCCTTTTTAAATGTACACTGAGAGTGAGCACTTTTACAAGCGCAGTAATAAAACACCATCGTAATTCTACGGTTATCCGATTATTTGGGTGGTCATGTAAACCAGATTGTGAAGTCTGATTGAAGCGGCTGTATAATTTCTTTAGTTTGGAGGTCTTGTTAATATACCTGTTAATATAGCTGTATCTGCTTTTGTTTGTAGATACAGTTAAGCAGCTGCTGATTTTGTAATTGTGAGCTCACCCGTATTCCATATTGAGGTTGTGTAGAGTTGGTACAAGACTGACCTTTAGTGTTTATTTACATGTGTCCCTAGTCTTTAGGAGAGAATATCGTTTAGTTTGGCTCATTAAACAGTCAGGAAAAGGATTGTTGCCGGTATCTGGACCATCATGAAAGATGGCTCAGTGTTATCTCCACTCTTCAGATCACTGGGCAGTGTATACTGTCAACAAGATCTTACAGAAGGGCATTTAAACAGGTCACCAAATCACCATCTATAAAAAGGAGAGAAGAACTCAAGCTGTTATGTAAATGGTTTTCATTATGTCTGGTTTAATGTTAGAGTATAATGTTTGGTGGAATATTTGGTGGTTTTAGCACTAGTAAAGAGTAACCTGTCTGAGATTAAAGGAAATGAGCAGTACTCTTTACAGTGGCATGAGAAAAGCAATGGACTATTACCATGCCATTTTCAGCTCCTAATAGACCAAACCCTGCATTCTACCATAAAATATACAACAGTGCATGTAATACTCATGAAATATGCAGCAGGCAGAGAAGGTGATGGTCAGGTCTTGGGCTGACTTTAGTATGAACTGGATCACATTCTGGTTGGCTGTCCTTCTCTCAGTTGCATTTATATTAATAGAACAATAAGATGCAGAGCTTGAAGATCTATGTAATTTGGGCTGAAGCCATATTAAGATTGCACGAACCTGGTCATGAATATTGCATGAAGGTAAGCAGGGGGCAACGTAATCTGCTCATTTTAGTTGGGAAGGGAGGGTGGAAGAAGGTGGATTTATTTACCCTTGGGAGCTTGGAGGCCCTTGTTCCTGATCTTATGAGCTTTACCTTTCAGAGCTTTAGATCGCTGTTCTGAGTTTGCTCTGCAGTGTTATCACCAAGGACTTTCACAGCTATAGATTTATCTCCTCATAGCCAAGTTTAACAGCTTCAGTAAATCGGGCTCAGCGGAGTCACACTCATGGTGCTCTGTGCTTGAAAAGCCCACCTCGGAATGGAAGGGGATGTTAGGCTGTCCGTCTGTAAATATTCTGGAGGTTTTTAATAGCCGTCTGCTTCCTCAAACAACCAGTTAAGGAGGGTACAGAGAGTCCTGGGAGAGGCTGATCATGGCCAATGGGTTCCTTCTCAGTGGGGTTGCTGGGATCTAATATCCTATTATTTTTCTCTAGTGGTACATGTCCTCTCGTGAATCTTTTTGTTGTATGCCACTATCTCTGTTTGCAGCTGGTGGCTTGTCTATGACATTTCTAATTGCCTGGTTAACTCTGTTCATAGTATCAAGACACATTGAACAAGTTTTTAGGGGAATAAATATTTTCAGTGGTATTTTAACGCTAACAATAATGTATGATTATACTGTAGACATAAAACTACCTAGCTTGTGCATCATCTAGTAGCAAGCATTAGCCAGTTTATATGTAGTAATAATGCTAATCTATTGTATATAATGACCCGATGAGACGGAGGCGCTTTATGATTAGAAGGTGTGTTCTTGGATTCGCTATTGGCTAATCAGAAGTGTGGTAAATAGGAAAAGTCTTACTGTCACATGATAAGCCACACCCTTTTTTCACTGCATTAATCCAGCAGAGTAGTAACATCATAGCAAAACAGACAATTGCACAGTTTTCCCAAAAACGTGCAACACAACTTGAGAATTTCATGAGAACATTAAATATCAGTCTTCTCAAACTGCAGTAAACCATTGAGGGATAAAGTATAGTGAAATCTCGGTGTGATTATAATGGTTAACATGGGTGCCATTTTTTTAGTCATGGTTTAGTGAAGAACCTGGACCTGGTGTATTCTCTACCTTTTTTTTTAAATCGTTACCCTAAGTAGCTGCATAGCTCATCCTTATGGACGCTGACGTTGAGCAGAAAGAACCCATTCATTTTTGGTTTCGGAGCCTCCAGACTTGCCAAAATGGCCTCGTGGGTCCTGCAGTGCTCTTTATGTGGTTATGTACCGTCATTGGATTGCCAATAAAGAACGTAGCATCTGGATTTTATGAAACCTTCATCTAGGCCTGACTCAAAGCAGCTGCCTAGTCTCTTTCCAGTCCTTGTTATGCTACTGTGTGTGTGGCGTCTGTTTCACTGAGAACTCTCCTTTAATAATGCGTATTGGATGAGGCAGATAGCCTCTCTCTACGGAGTCCTACTGGTAAACAACAGCTGAGCTGCCTCTAATACAGTCCACTGCACTGAAATCACTCAAGTGCCCAGCCAATAATTTCTGATTGTTTTGTCAATGAACGCACACTGAACTTCCTCTGAGTGGGAAGGTGCGTGGTATGTGTACGCAAACCCTGATCAGGGTGTTGACCAAGTGTGATCCAACATGGTTGTGAGCATTACTTTATATGAAGTGTGGTTGACCTTTCATGGTCTTGCAGGCTCTCTCTCTCTCTCTCTCTCTCTCTCTCTCTCTCTCTTTCTCACTCTCGCTCTCTCTCTCGCTCTCCCTCTTGCTCTCTCTCTCTCTCTCGCTCTCTCTGTGTGTGTGTGTTGATGGGTGGGTGCGTGTGTGAGGTCCGTCTCCGGATATAGGCACCCTTCCCAATCTGCGTCCAAACCGCTGTGAGGAATCATTGCATAAATGTTTCTCTTGGACTGTTCGGTAGGAAACACTCGGACAGTGGGTGAAAATAACAGTAGGCTCAGTGTCCCTACTGCAGTCAAAAGTTAAGAATGACGCTTATGCACAACGATGAAGTGCGACTAGATGTGTCCAGACTCTGGAATTTTTCCCTTTTACTTCAAAAAGGAAGGTCATCCAGACATCCATACTGAGAAGCAGATGCAGTATATGAAGGACACTCTTTGCATTTTGTTTATAAAGGGATTAAACATGTGTAATACACTCTGCTGAGCTTGTCTCTGTAAAAATAGTCCATGCCAGAGCAGCTGGAGTGGAATTAAAGTCATAAAACATTCTCTGTTCTTGGAGTCCAGGTGATGTGATATCATCTCTTAGAGTGAGGGGTAAGAAAACATAAAAAATGAGAAATCTGCACCCATCATATGCATAATAAGCAGTGATCTTGTCAGTGGATTGCGAATGGTGATTAAGTAGAGGCAATCACATTAGCCGTGGCACTTGGCACTTCTCCTGTCTTTGGAATAATGTAGAATGATGAAGTCGGCTTTCATGAACTGCATTGATGAATCCGAGCTAACGATCCCCAGAGCACAGTACAAAAATCAGATCTCTGCAATCCGCATTTCTGTTTCTCATCCTGGACTGCAGACGTGGCTCTGCTCCAACTTCCCAGCCAGTGCGGGATCACCTTTCAGACTTTATTTTAAAGGTTTCCCTTTAAATTCCATAGCTGTGCTCTGTTTAGAGGCTACGAGTTGGACAGTTACTGTGCAGCTGTCTGTATTTCATGACTGCTTTTGTAACTTGCTTGTGAATCATTCTGATCTGTGGTCACGTGTACAGTCTGTCATAAATGTAATGATTTGTAGAGGCTTTTACGCCAATTATTACAGATTTGTGTCTCTGTCCACTCAACGCATAAGATCATGAGGGCTATAGCATTGTAGTATATTTGAATAAGGTTGATTTATATTTCAGTTCATTTAAAGGTCAGTATACAGAAGACATAGAGAGCCAAACTAAATACTTCTGCACAAAAAAAGGAACTATTTGGTACCTTTTATGAAAACAAATGGGAAAATACAGTACATAATGAGCAATAGTTTGAGCATAATTATGAGGTGCAATCAAAGATTTCTGGGTTTGTTCCTGGAGCAGTCGAATGTGTAAAGTGTATTATCATGCTATGAACAATAAGACCTGTGTCACACACCTTTTGCAGCACTGATATGCACATTTGCAGTTTGAACTGTGAACAAGCATTGTTTGCACAGTGAATCATTAACATTGTTGCACAAATGCCACTCAAAACACTTCACCAGGCTGACTGAAGCATTTCAAGGGTCTCCACTGCCAATATCCCAAGTCTGACAGAATTTGTTTGCTCTTTGGTCCATCATAAAATTACACACACTTGTGTGGCAGTGTCCCAAAAATGTTGTGTAATACAGGCCCCAGTGTTCCCACACTTCCTTGTTTAGCTAAAGGAAAACTCTTGAATTGTACCTCGAATCTAAGAATTTTTGTATAGCATATATATAAATATATATATATCAGCTTGTCAGACCATCACAGGGCCAATTATGATCCAGATTGTGATTTTTTTTTATGAATTCTTTATCATTGCGGGATGATGGGCAACTTGAACAGTAAACTCCATAAGTAAAGACTACAGTGCGTCCACAAACAGTACAACATCTAAGATTTATCCCAAACCAAAATTTGGTCAGTGTCCAATTAGCATTCCAGATTTGATGCCCTAGGTGATTTTGTTGTGAAAATAATTGTGAATAATAATATTTATCAGAAAGGAAAATAAAGAGGAAACTGATCTGTGGGGGGTTGGTTTACGCTCTCCAAGTGCTTCTGCTTAAAAATATGTTTAATGTATGATTTATTAAAAAACAATCTACTGATTAGTGCTTCGCCTATGATGACGGTTAATACGCATGGACAATTTAATCAAATGGAGTTTATTCAAAAAGACTGATTAAAAAATAGAACCTTTTGAGGGCTGACAATCGGTTACCATTAATTTATTTAATATTTTTGCCAGCAGCAAAGTGGAAAATTCTGGAGTCCTAATTATTATACACACATTAGGAAGCTGTTTTTCTGAATCTGTGTTAGCGCATCATCAGAAGTAGAATCTGGGTGTTTATGTAGGAGAAAACAGAAAGTGGTTTCCTCCTGTTTACACTGTTTCTCCCGTATTAAAGCCAGGAGAAACAATTACATGCTACAGCTGTATTCAGGATGTAATAAATCCATTGAATTAACCCATATTCCATTACTACACGTCCTTGTCTAATTGAAAGTACCGTGTTTGCCAACAGGAATTAAATCAGCTTCCATATATGATCAGAAAATAATTGCTCAGAGGTGAACGAGCGAGAAGCGTGAACAGTTTCAGACGCATTAATTAATATTGTTGTTCTGGTCTTATAGAGGTAGAGTGGTACATGAAAAAAAATGAATCTGAGATTGTTTCATTTCATTGTAATTTTTTGTGTTGCCTGTGTAGGTACACCTCGTTTCTCTGGGAAGCCTGAAACAGTATCTGTGTATCTCGGGGAGAGCCAGGTACTCAGCTGTGAGGTCAATGCAGACTTGGTCAGCTTTATTCGCTGGGAGCGTGATAAGGAGCCGGTCCCATTGGACTACAGAGTGTACACATTACCCAGCGGTGCTCTGGTCATCAGCAATGCCACAGAGGTGGACGCAGGTCGGTACCGGTGTGTGCTGGAAAATGCAGGACCTACGAAGTACAGCGATGAGGCTGAGCTCCAGATCCTGCCTGGTAAGGATTAGAACCTGAGCCAGATGCACAATATAATGTGTTTATACAGTATTGTTGAATATATAAAGTCTCTCCAGTGGCCATGGCTTGAATCAATACAGAAAATCTTGTTTGCCTCAGCAAAAAGCTAAGCGGCTCCCCTGTACATCAGTAAACATGTAAAATTACTAATGTAATCTGTGTGTGTCTTTGACTTGACATTAAAAATAACAATAAATATACAAATTGTTAAGTTCCCCATGTGATCCTGATATCTGTACATGCTAGTAGGGGGATTAGCTAACAGTTTTGGACAAAGTAGAGGCGAATGTCCCTGAATAGTCCCCGGACGTCCCTAGAACAATTCAGCTGTATCCACCGGGCCTGAGGTAAATAAGTGTTTTAGTAATTACTACACTGGAACATAGGAAAGGCAAATTAAAACAAGATATTTATTGGTTATTTCTTCTTTTTTAGATATTCTACAATTCTGAATGAGTAAAACGACACCTTTAGCTGCACAGTGCTTAGCTCTGCTTGGTGAACACTATGCTCGCCTGACTTGCCTCTGTGATGGTTAAATATATAAAAATAAACTATAAAAATCTGTATTTAGTTTGCCTTTTATGGTCCCATGTAGTATTTGCTAAAACTATTAATTGCCGGGTATATTCTTGCCATTTTGGGCAATTCCACATCTAGTTGGATTTAGGTCGGTTCTGGAGAGACCAGTTTTGCCAAGATCGGTTCTAGAAGATCGCTTCTGTAGAATCTGCATCTAAAACAGCAGAATTAATTTTGAGTTTGCTAAAACCAGACCTGAATGGATGCTCACTAGACACAGAACAGAGCATTTACATAACAGTGCTGTTGTTATCCTTCTTCGTCACCTGGCATGATGAAATTATTGCAAATATTTCTGGCATGTGAGCTTTTAATCGTGTAAAACCATTTTCGCCCGGGTTTTGTGCCCAATGTGGACAGAGAGATGGATTCAGATCAGTTCAACCGATTCTGATGCTGTATTGTGGAGAGGGTCATTGTAAGGCCAGGATAGGCCTTATTTCTAATTAACCCTGACACGGATGAAGCGAAGGATGATTGGATGAATATTCTGATTAATCTTTAAGAATGTTTGAATTATGTTGAAGCATAGGCAGATTGGGTTAAAGTGTACCATTTCCACTAAATCTTTTCTTCTAAGAAAAGTACAAAACAAACCATGTGTTTGCTTGCTTTGCCTTTGCAAAAAAAAATAAAAATAAAAAAAAATAAAGGATGTTGATAAAAGAAAAAAGAGAAAACTAAGGAGATTAGGGTTTTGCTTTCTATAGGGAGTGAGCTCTCTCTGGGCTTTTCAAAGAGAGCAGTGTAATTCATCCTAAACCAAAAGAAGGGCTGAATTCCTTTGTGGCAGATCTTCAGCATGCAGCGTTATTTACGGAGGTATTTCAGCTCTGAGAGCTGAGTACGATATTAGAGGACGTAAATCATGCTAAAAAATGCTGTCACCCAAAGCTGTTATCTCAGAATATATGTAGCAAGAGCTTGAATGTGTATTGCAGCGTAATATAGTCGCTTTCCAGCAAAGAAAACTATGATAACGGAATGCTTTGGTCTCCACCATGTCAGACATACACGTGGCACTAAACCTAAAAACCAGACAAAGACAAATGTTGCACTTTTAAGATCTCAACCGTGTAGGTTTACAAAGGTCAAGGGGTCAAGCTTGACCTTTTTCTTCTAGGAGTCCAGAGCCTTTGTTCACTCAGGACCCCACTTCATCAGTCTAGACCAGAGCAGCTGAATTCTGCCTTAATCTTAGATGCTCCTCCCACCTGATATTTTTTGTACAACAGGATTTTCATTAGGGAACTGGATTTAAAAAAAGGTCACAACAGAATGTCAAGTTATTCTGTTAAACTCATATGGCTGAGTCAGCATGGATGGACTCTTCCTAAAATGCTAGCTTTAGTGACAATGAAGTCTGGCTAATGAGATTAGGGAAGCGGTTCTCACCATGAAGAATAAATAAATATATGATAAAGCATAGTTTAAAAATTCAAAGATAATCCAAGTGAATAAATATCAGACCCATACTTTCCATACTTTCTACCCAGGGAAACCAAACCTCTGTGTGTGTGTGTGTGTGTGTGTGTCTGTGTGTGTGTGTGTGTGTTATTGTATATTGTATGTGGGGGAAAAAATAACAGTACTACAATTTCATCCCGACAAGCCTGTTTCGTGGTTGCCCACTCATC
>JAOUQZ010000004.1:4938463-4953334 GCA_028564935.1 Neosilurus hyrtlii
TCTCTCTCTCTCTCTCTCTCTCTCTCTCTCTCTCTCTCTCTCTCTCTCTCTCTCTCTCTCTCTCTCTCATACACACATACAAATAATTTTTTTATCTTTGGGAGGACCTGCAATTACAATCATTACACTAGCTAATTATTATGATGCTTACACCGAAATATAACCTTAACCCCATTAACCAAAATGAAATATTATTTATTTTTAATGTATTTTGAATAAAAGCTCTTTGTAGTATTTTTTTGTAAAGATTTTTCACAGCTACTACATTAACCTGTTACCCACAAGACAATCACAGGTGATTAAGAAAAAAATAAAATAAAAGCCTCAAGTGGCGTGTAAGAATTCACCAAGGTCTTAAATATTGTCATGGTCTACTTCATATTTCATACTGCAACAGAAATATGACTGCTTTTTGGAAGGATGCATCTGGGTAATAACAGTGTGTTTTATAGAACTGTCTAATTCCCAGCCATTGATTCTGACAGAGACTAAAAACGCTGTTTGATTTAAGTAGCATCACACAAGAGGGTGGTTTTCGTGCTGAAAATAAGTTGTGATTATCTTGGGTGACAAAGTATTTTTATGATACCAGTAGCTAACAAAAGTGTATGCAAGCAGTACTGATAGATTGATAATAGATATTATATATTAAATAATTTCCCACAAATAGGTACATGTTTTTTTTTTCTAAACAGTGTCCTCCGCAATTACTGGCAATTCATATGAAGATTAATAAAAAGGGTTAGAAAAAATGTCACACTTTTTGGTATGCGTGTTCTCTTATCTTTCCCATGTTGAAGGGAATTTGGTCTCTGCGTCATCTTGTATCTGCAGGAAGTCATGGCTAACAAGTTAAAAGTTTGTACACACCAGTCAAATCAAAAGTTTAGAGTTTTGATGGGAAACATGCTTCAGTTACATTGTTCCTATATATTGCATATAAGTGTTGCACATTGATTTTTTTTTTTTTAATAATTTCTTGACGAGGGGTTTGCTTTTCTACTGAGTAAATGTATTTCAGTTACAGTCTGAATTTTTCTCATTTTTTTCGGTGGGAGGTGAGGAAAAGGACATCACCATGCCTGTGTAAAAAATATTGCTCTAGCTATGTAAACATTGTATAAACAATCAGCATAAATACATTTAACAGTTACTCCATGAAATCGAGTCATATGTGAGCTGATACGTATGTAGGATTGACACATGACCAACATTGATTGACACGTATGTGTGCTTGTAGTGCTGAGTCTGTTATTAGCCATGTGTGTTGAGATTGACGAGAGTGCAATATCTGTTTTATTAAATTTACATAGATTGTGGGAAATACTGTATTTTTATTATTCAAATTTATAAATTGTACAAGATTATTTTCACTTTGCGGGCTTATCACTTAAATAAACCCAAACCAACCAGCAAACTGACAGCCAGAGTCAACATTAACAGTTTCGTTGGTGAAAAATTAAATAAGAATAATTTTTGAAAATTAAAAAATATATATGTTCTTACAATCAAATACTTTCATTCCAAATTTTGCTTTTTAGTATTAAACTAACTATGGAAACTGAACTGTTATAACTATTTGATCAACAGAGTCTAGTCAGTGACTATAATTGCATTCATACATTGTCACTATAACTATGTAAGCAGAATCAAAACAATCACAATATCTGCATAAATATATTACAGCTGTTAATACACAACCAAGATATTGATGTAACTATATGAAAGGACTTTTGTCTTAACTCCATAGATAGTATGACCTTCCAACGGTATAAGCAGATTATAAGCATGAATGTGTAAAGAATAAATAGTCAATCACTAATTAGTTAATTACATATGCACAATGTTTTACACTTTATGTAGATTTACAGTTTGTCATAGAATATTTCATAGTGAGAACATAAACCCTTTTACCATCCAAAAATGTGCATCAATAGGGCTACAATCTTGTCCAACAGGAAAATCATTGGGCAGATAAAGAATCGAGATGCAGGTCTCTGAGCACTGAGATGGAAATAAAGCAATTCTAAATGAAGAGGAGCCAAATATCGACAAGGACCAGAATCGCTCTTTCAACTTAAGCCTGTGAAAGTTCACATTCTTTTCTTTATTGCGAAGGATTGATAAGCACGCTAGCCCAGGGTGATAGAAAATGCCTGGAGCCTTTAAATGCACCATTTATGAAAGCATGAGTATTTTTAGTAATATTTAACAAAAAATAACAAGCTCATGGACAGGTGGATGAATATGGGGGAAAGGTCACCTTGACTTTTAAACCAGATTCTTCCATCATGTCTGTTTGGTCTTCTTGATCTCAGACAGTGTGAATGAAATCAGAAAAGTGCACTTGTTGATGAGAATAGAAATACGGATATAAAAAGCCAGCGAAGTTACAATCATTAGTTTGAGTCTAAAACGTTCAAGATTTCTATTAGAGGAAGGAGTTGGATCAGTAATTTTATGCTACTACATTTCTAAATGAGTTTAATTATAAACCAAGCATTTCTTTCAGTTTGGTAGCTTTGTCACCACATCATGTATCATGTTGGTAAACTCAAGGCTCCTCTTGACATCTTGCCTTAGTGTTGTGTTAAATTGAATATGCCAATACCAGCAGGTATCTAAACTAGACTTGGATAGTTTCTTGTACCGAATCTGTGACAACATGCATTTCAGTATATTTACAGTGGTGAAAGGCATCATTAAACCACCTTGTATCATACAACACAAAGTATTACATAGAGCAACATATCAGTTTCAGAGTCATGACTGACAGGTTAAGGGATAAATAACAGCCCTGTTATTAAGTGTGTTGTGAATAATACTGTAACCTGTAATTACAGTATTCATTGCAGGGATTGTCAGAATCCCCAGGGTGTATGCATCTACCAGCTTATTCATTAATTACCAAATGTGCTTGTAGAACAGGAGGCACTGGAGGTAATCTCACCAGCAGATAAGCATGTGGCTTCACTAAGACGACTAAAGAAAAAAATCAAAAAACACAAAAGTCTCTTGTCCGTGTGATAATTATGGAACAGTAGAAGTAGGATTCGGAATCGATACAAATGGCTTTGGGTAATTGGCAGTTCAGTTGTGGTACTGCTAACAGTTTAAAACCATTTTCCATTTATTTTTATTTGACCAAACCACCACAGCCATTTATACATCATTGAAGCAACAAATGACAGTTATTGGGTTTAGTAAATTCCCTGAACCATCCTCTTGCCTTGTGTTGCTCGATGTCCCCAGAAATCTCATCTCACAATTATTTGTTTTATTTGTTTGTAATTTCTATTTGTCATGCCCAGTTTCATATTCAATTATTAGTACTGAAATATTTTAAATCAGAAATTTTATGGTCAGATTTGTTAATTATACTGATAGTTTGGCTGCTTCATGGCAAAACTAGCAATCATCTTTGGCTTAGTAAGTACTACACAGGAAAATTTATTCCAAGTGGATAATGCTTGAATCTAAACAGAGGGACACGCATGGTTTGTCACTGTCACATGGAGTAAGCAGCACATTTAGTCTGTGCAGTGTATATACTAAAATACCTTAACAAAGCAGGGTTTACTTTTCTTTCTGTGTAGTGTGTATTAAACTCTGAGTAGGATGTAGATGAATGCTGTTAGGTACACATTGTGTGACTATGCTCAAAGCACTCTGCTTACCTGCCCTGCCTCTGTCATGGATAAAATATGTAAATTTAAACTGTAAAAATCTCTCTTTTAGATTTTCTTCTGTTGGTTTTCTATTGGATCTCATTTGGTTTTCTTTGTTTCTATGTAGAATATACTAAAGCTCTTAAAGAAAACTCTCTATGGAACAAAATTAGCCATGCTGTCAGGATGGGAGGGATGACGTACCTTCTCTTCCCTGTCAGTTACAGCACTAGTAGCCAACAGCAGGCATTTATACACTCATGTATAGGCAGAAAATGAGATAGTGCTGTCTTGCAGGTGTGCTCCACTACACCTAAGCAGAAGTTGAAAAAGATGTACTTAGTTGGGATCATGCCCTTTGTTATTGGCAAGATAAATCTTGACCTAACTGGGCAAACGAAAGACGACTTTAACCACAGATTTCCGTGCATATCTGTCCTTGACAGGGTCATGCAATTCATGCTCATTGAGTTGAATTTCTTGGTTAACCAAAGAATTTGTTAACCATGTAAATGACAAATCAGGAATTTCCTCTACCCACACCAGCAATAATTTACATTAATAGTCACAGCACAAGATACACAGTGTAAGCCACATCAGTGACTTTATAGTCAAAATGCAAATTAGTTTTTTGCCATCCTCTGGATACACTCACTCATTAAGATAAAAGGACATTATGTCTTTCTTCAATAAACAAGAGATTGCTTTGGAACATTTCTGTTGACATTCTGTTTCTGCTTCACACTGATGAGAGTGAGTGATTGTTGCAGCTCGCGCTGATGTCTGCCTCAGCATCATTGGAGACGGAAGTGTGAGTGAATGTGTTACGGGGATTAGAGGTGCTAAACGGAGGAGCTGGATTCAGAAATACAGAGGAGGCAGATGAAAGTATAGGGGAGAAAGATGAAAGCATATGCCTCCATGTTTAGCTGCAGGTGAATGAGCGGCTTGGAAAATTGCCTTCTGTCTGAAGTGTGACTCCGCTACTTCAGACAGACTGTTGAAAGATCAGGAAAATGTGTCGTCAAGTGCCTTGCCTGTCTACTAGGAAAGGCAGTAGGCATATTTGACATTTTTCTTTTTGACTAGCATTTAGCTGAAATTGCTGTTGTTAAATTCTACACGTGACTGCAGGCTTATAATTCATGAGTGCTATATATGGAAGTTTGAATGCTAAGCAGTTCAATTTAATTAGGCTTATATATAGATATTTAAAGTAGGGGTGTTTAACACAGCTTAATTGGCCTGTTTTTGTTCTTCAGTATATATAATATACTGAAGAGTGCCAACAGGGGCTCTTTTCGCCAAGACACTTCCCAGTCTGTCCCAGTCTTAATTTTGAATCAGTTCTTAATGTTTCAGCTGCCACAGAACCAGTTTTTGGTCAGGAAAGCAGGTTCTGTCATGGCACCACCTCTTGCTGGTCTGGAATCAAGATCCGTTTATGTCAGGGGTTGGGTCCAGGATTAACAAGACCACTAAAAACTTTTGGTAGTGTATAGTATGCTTACTTCAAAGAAGAAGAAAAACTAGAGTTTCAGTATAGACATGAGATTAAAAAAAAAGAAAAAAAAAGTTCATACCAATTAATATGCTAAGGGCTAACAACTGATTTGTGTTGATCTAAAAGGAGCAAATGAGAGCACAACTAAAAGAGTACGCTTAAAGTTAACACAGTCATGAGGCCACTCTGGGACAGTGACCCCACCATCAGCAAAATTGAGAGATTGAATGAGTGCAAGGACAACAGTATCCAAACATTGTTGGTTACCAAAGCTCTCTATGTCCACCTACCCTGTAGATCTGCATCTTTAATTAAGCAAAAAGTTATTAAAAAAGACTACATTAAACACAGGTTTTCAGTCTAGTCTTCTACTTCTACTGTTGCTGTGCTTACTCATGTCTAGGAGGATTTTACCTTAAAAGCATGCTTAGATCTTGGCTCAAAATCTGTTATCTCTAAGCCACTTATTATATGGTGGCGTTTACCAAGAAAACTGCTCACGTAATCTTGAAAGTAAAAAAAAGGAACTTTTTGCCAAGAAAGGGCAAAATTTGTTCTGCGGTTGTACTTTGAATGGCCACTTTCTAAAGTTATTCTTTTTGAAGCCTTGCTTGAAAGGGAATCTCTTTAAGGGCTTTGACCAGGTAGACAAGTGCAAGATTTAATGTCTCCTACTGCTTTGGGTAAATATGAGCACTCATTGTCTCTAGCACATCTTCCTGTTGGTTTGAACTTGAATGTGACTGTGAATGTGGCCTCCATTAAGAATAGAAAGAGATTTGATGTTATTGCATTTCATAGACAGCAGCTGCTAAAAGTCTGAGTCACTGATTCAACCGCAAGGTAGAAAAGCATTTGACCGGGACTGAATAGAATCATCTGCCTTCAATAATGCGGATGAATAATGTATGGAGACCAGGGCTGACACTGCATGTAAATCATCCCTCATGCCTCAGATCGTCTTCCCTCTTTCTAGATGTTTAAATGTCATGATGTTGATTGTGTTGACACAGCTCAGCGAGGATGGTCAGAAGCAGGGCAGTGTTTGTATAGTTTGTGTAGGCATAGTATAGTTGTACCCTTTTAGCAGCATGATCTAAAAGACTGGTGTGTTTATTGTTTGTTTGTTTTTTTTATCTCTATGTTGCAGCACAGTCCTGGTGATAATTTGACTTGAGCTTGCATTCTGAACCACATGGCTGTGTACGACATCAGAATACTGAGCACTGCACTCCTTGTCTTTCACACACTCACTTTTTTATGACTGTCTCTCTTCTCTGCTCATTCCCTGAAACACCATTTAAAATCCAATTTGGGCTCAATCGCCATACACTTGCCACTGTCCTACACAAAGGAGGAGCCAAATGACTGTGAGAGTGGCACTGGGAGAACTGCTGTTCAATGTTAATGAGCTATAATTTCTGCTGCTTTCTTGTGCAGTGTCGGTATTATTACAAGATTAACAGCGAGCGTCTGCTGTTCCTGGTTCATTCCTTCTGTATGGGGAATTCATGACTTCAGTATTAGAGCAGAATGCCCTGGCGTAGGGTATGCCGGGAACATTTTTGTTTCCTAACCGAAGCATGTTTTTATGGACCATGGAATCGCTCCAAACATCCTGAATCCTTCACCATCAGCCAAGCTAAAATGAGATCCAGGGTGACTCACTGACTGACGCACCATGGAAGATAATGGTAGGTTTGGAATAAATATAGACAAGGATAACTTGTGCTTAAGGATAAACAGTGATGGTTGGCATAGAACACTGGATGTTCAACAAGTTCACTGTAATAGACCATGTCTGCTTTCTGTTAATAAATAATTCAGTAATTCACAAACCTACACCTAATAGATGAATTGCAAACTTAGCCATCTGCTAAACTTATACAAAAGCCAAAAACACTGTTGACCTCTGACTAGGCTATTTCGACTATGAGTAGTAAATAGAGGGTGTGAAGTGTGTCGACCAGTTATTTTTCTGTACTTCCCCTTTTATTTTATACTATTTTCCCCTTCTATTCTTTACTTTTATTCTAACTATCCTCCAAACATTACTGGCTTCCCCACAATCTGAGCAGCTGTTATGCATCCAGTCTTGTCTGCCTCTTTCTCTTAGATCTCTAATGTCTGCAGATTACACAGGTTGTGGCTTTGGGCTTTATTGTAATGATCTAATCAAAATATCGGTTTGCTAGCAGAATTCTTAACAAAACACAGCATGGTACACAAATCTACACTGTGCCTTCCAGGGGTCTTTTAGCCAAGCAAAGTAACAGATATTCTCATTCTTAACACTGAACTTCTGTCTCCATATTGATTTTTACACACCCCTCCAATTTCCTCCCAAGAAGGTACATCATCAAATGCACTATTTTGTGTGTCCTACAGGATATAACATTGAACTGGACACTCAGAGATGATGGTTTATAGCCTATTGGTTGAAAATGACCAGGTGTTACTTAATAGTGGCCTAAATAGAGTTCTAAGGCTGCCGTTACAGCTGGTCTCCCCCAGGGCCAGTTGGATCAATCCCAGTGGATGTATTGCATGGTCGAAGTGGGGCTTTCTGGTAGTCCAATTCTCACCAGCAGTCAACCAAGGTTGATTTGGACTGTTTAGGGTTACTTGCGGTAAAAATACTGGCACTACTTATTATACCACTATGGAGCCAAGCCCATGATTTGATGAAAGCATAGCACCCTTATGAATCCTCATTGTCTGCAGAAAAATTATAAATCTCATATTTATAAAAGTCGGAAGCCTCTATTCCACTATTGTGTTGTGGTGAGCCAGGGCTATCTCAGGGTTACCCGAGGCTTATAGTCTGGAGCTTGAAGCCACAACCCTGAAAACCTGTTTGAGTTTCTACTATTGCACATATAGCCCTGTAGTGTACCTGCCCATAACATGCGTCCTTGCAGTAAATGCCACCCACCCTGCCTAAAATGCTTGTCAAATCCAAGCTTTCCAAGGGGAAGTAGTGTTGGATCTAGATCAAATCCAATTGAGACCAAAATATAAGTTTCGGAGGAAGGGCAATTCAGCAAAGCACAGCGTGGTTGCAGCAAGAGCATCAGCACTGTAAGTGGATACAAATGAAATTTTTAAAAACTGGATCTATTAATTAAATAAACAATTTTATACAGCGACATGTGCTTTTATTTACACCAATAATGGATCATGATTAGCTTAACAGCTAGTTCAGGTCAGCTAGCTTAGCTTGTGTAACAGGCTAGTGTTTGTCATAGTTTCTGTTCTAGTTTTATAAAAAAAATGCATATTTGGACACCATGGAAAGATACCATAGAACTAAATGTGTACATAAGTGTCTGAAGAACTGAAGGAAATAAACCCTGCCTTCTACCGCCTAACGCTCTGGTTGGGCTCATCTGCCCCACGATTTGGTATCGTCAGGCCAAAATCCTCGGGCTTCTGGCCTTGAAGTATCATGAGTTACTTGATGATACAAGTATCATCAATTTACACAGTTTCCTCCGGGACCCGAAATTGCCAGTAGAACTAGTAATGGCCTTGGCTTACACTGGCCCGCTCGGCTATGGCTCAATAGCAGGAAAGCTGCTAGTGTTAACTTGCCACCATAGCTTGCCAGTCCCCAGCTAAGCTTCGAGCCTGTTAATGTGGATGAGTGGGAGATAAGTGATGGTGAAAATTTTTAACTAATTAAAAGGTCTTTGTGGGGAAAAGCTTTGTGTAATGCATTTTTAATTGATCCATATTCCCTCACCTCAGGCACCAACACTACCTCTGGTTAATGGGCAAGCAGAGATGCATTACTTCATCTGCCAATTTAAATTTCAACAAATGTTTGTAGTAACAACGCAAAACAGTCCAATACATCATTTTCATGATAATTGTGCTGGATCTTGGGACTATATAGGCTGCATGAAACCTCATACATTAAGGCTCTGATGCTCTGAGCCTCTTGATTCTTTCCGTAAATAATTACATCATTACCTAAAAAATTATGACCAGAGGATACAAAGGAATGTTCTGTGGTCTTGTGCTTGGCAGTATAGCTTATGTATTTGGTTTGGCTCAAACCAGAAGGACAAAGGCCCCCTTTATGAGAGGCAATGAACTCTCTTCTGTGGGTTTGTGGGTGAGTGCCAGAGCCTACCAATTGCTCTCTTGGGGAAGTAGTGTTTGAGCTGCTTACATCCTAAAAAATATACTGCAGTGCTAGCTATACCAGAGTCAAGTTTTACTGTGCTTCAGAGCAAAATTTCTGCCTCCAACAGTCATTATTCTTGGTGCATTGGAGTGTGTTCCTGTCCGTGTAATCAGAGCACCAGTGCGAATATTGGATTCACATAACCTGCAAACAGCAGATGGTCCAGGTCAAAAAGAGATGTGTGGTTGGTGTGGTGGTGCTCAGTGCATGCTACGAGAATGGTAGTGTTAGTAGTCTTGGGATTTGATTCAAGTCAATAGCTGTTGGATCAGGTTAAGCAACGGAATTGCTGTCTCTGCATCCTCATGTAAACCCTGCAATACGCTAGTGCTCTCTTTCTCTCTCCCCCTTCTATATGTCTCACTCTATTTCTGTCTCTCTCTCTCTTCCTGTCTTTCCCTTACCGATTGTCTCTCATTGTTGTGAGCATTATTGTTTCTCATGTCTTTCTCTCTGGCCGTCTCATCAGCTGTTCTCCTTCGGCTTATTGATTTCTTCTCCATCCCATTGTGCTCTTCAGTCAGTGCACTCAAGCCGCAACCCCCCCAATCCACATATGCAGAGAAGGTTCAAAGACAAAGACAAAAGGCACAGACGTTATAAAACCAAATCCTGGGCATGTTTCAAATGTAAATAGCTGCAACTTTATGCTGGCACTGCCATTTATTTCTTTTTCCCAATCTCAGGCATATTCATTTATGTTTGGACTTGCATTTGCAGTAATGGACATTTTGATCAAGCTTTTCTTAGTTTGCTGCCATGCTTAGGACAAACAAATTTTTTAATTCTGTGCTCCCACAGCCACATTTGGCCATTTGACTTCCCACTCCTGCAGGTTCTCTAACCATTATCACTCACTCCTGCATTCACTTTAGTAGCATTGTTTCAGTCTTGCCAATCCTTAAAATATCTCTTCCCAGAAACCCCTTTAGTAGCACTTTCCCACTCCTGTAGATAGCTTGGCCACACCCACTGATGCTCTCACAACAGACACCTTTGATATACCACTTCCACAGACTCTGGCCAACCCACTCCAACCACTGTTTAAATGCTGTTTTAAAACACGGTCATGAGACCTTTTCTGTTTAACAAGCCTAAGCAACCAGTCTTTCTACTCGACACAATTAAAGGGCTAAGAGCCACAGTGGTCTAACCCCAAAAAACTGAAAAAATGTGATAAGCTCATGGTTCATTTTCGTCTGCGGTAAATGACACCTCCAGTGAAGCTAACTGGGTTTTCACAAAGAGTAGGGCTGCCCTGCGATGGTCTGGTGAGCTATCCAGGATGTACTCTGCCCTGGCCCAGAGTCGGCTGAGATGGGTGCCAGCCTCCCTCGTGACCCTAATTAGGATTAAGCAGTTCAGAAAATGAATGAATGAAGGTTAAATGACAAAAAAGGAGTTTCTTTCTTCCCTATTACCATAAATCATATTGTGAGCGTTATTCCTGATTTTTTTTATATTGCAATAACTTTCTTGTCATTTTTCTCAAAAACAGCTTTCTGTTGGTTAACCACTCTAGTTCTCAGCCCTTCAGTACAAAGGCAATAGGAAGGTAGGCATTGGTAGCATTTAGTTCAGCATCACGCCAGGTTTCTTCTATCTTCATCCTGATGCACATCACGGCGGTGCGATTTAATAGAATTTAATGACATTAGCCTGTAAGTGAAGCTGGAGTGATACTTCAGTTATTGTATCCAGGATGCTCCTGCTGCTCCTTTTTGTTGAATGTAAGCACTTCAGTAGGAGTATTGACCAGCTTTTTTCCTATCTCTTTTCCTCTCTGCAGTGACAGCCGCTTTGAGCTACTCGGCGGGAGCAGTCTACAAATCTTTAACTTGACTGAAGTGGATGCTGGGATATACAGCTGCCTGGCGGATAATGCAAATGACACCATTGAAGCCCGGGCTGAGCTCACAATACAAGGTAATACCAAAGCTTGGTGTACGTAACCCTTAAATACTGCTGCGTGCAGTGTAGGGTAGAGGGTCACTGAAGTGCTAATCTGTTGATTGGATGTTCAACAAAGTCACACATGGTTTGAGATGCTGACTTGAATGGATTGTGACAGATTAATTGCTCAGCTGCTTTGCCCCCAAAACACTCCCTTGTATGATCCACATTCTATTGGCAAATGTCTCATGGGATTCACAGAATCTATCTAAATGTGAGTATTGATGGTATTTGTACAGCTGCTGAATTGATGCCTATTTGAGGGTAAATGAGCTACATTGCATGGGTACCGATTTGCAGTAATTCATTTCAGTTCATCATATTGGCTCAGAGATTATCCCATGTTAATTCAGATTTTGTCTAAATATAATTTCTTTCCATGTTATTATTATGTTTCTGTTCCATTGACTATTATCCAAACTGTATAAAGAATGCACAAAAATCAGCTTGAATGTCTTGTTTCAGAGAGTAATGTAGTGTAACAGTACAAAAGAGTGTAATGCAAACCAAAGTGGATTTTAATTGTTTTTATGGAAAGGATAGTGAGATTAAAAAAAATGATGCATGTGGTTGTAAAACTAAGCCAAAGCTTGCAAATCCTCTTCAGGTGGGTAATTTAGTCGAAGATAGTAAATATTATCTGACTGGTCAACTATCACAGGACTAAAATAAGGTAATCTATGTTCATATTTGGATCAAAAATTATGGACATTCTTGTAATCACATTTAAAAGGAAAAGATAAACCATAAAAAGTTTCTTGCGTTTCCATATATATATGTATATGTGTGTGTGTGTGTGTGTGTGTGTGTGTGTGTGTGTTTATTTATATATATATACACACACACACACACACACTAAAAGATCTTTACAGTGCACCCATAACTTCATTTCTATTTTGTATATATCAGAGTAGGTAGTAGGCTAAACAGATGCCATTAGTTTCATAGCAGGGTCATTCTCACAGAAATGTATATTTTATGTCCCACTCTTTATTTACCCAATTGTTTTTTAAAAAGATGTTCAACTGGATTTGCCCAGATCTGTTCTGATATAAAAGTACCTTCATGTGTTGACAATCTAAGCTGTAAATGTACAAAGACAGAAAATGTAATAGATTTTGGTGTTTTGAGCATATGAAGTTATGTCCCCAAGAGCTATGTCAACTCTGTCACTCTATTCGCTCGCTTTTCGAATTTAAGTTTTTAGTTTTACATGCAGTTGGCACTAGAGGGCAGTGTAGAACGTCAGAGCACAAAATCCAGCATGGACGTTTGAGCCTGTCAGACAGTAAGTGAATTTCATTGCAACTGTAAGCGTACAGTTTTTGGACATCAACTCTGTTGTTATAAGTACTCTCAGTGCATGACAGAGTAAAAACATGGAAAGTTAGATGATTTAATCAATGAATACAGCCTGCTATCATTGACATTCTGAGCGAAAATGAGTGATTTTATTCCAGTGCTTTCATTATTAGGTTATATTTTGTCAACTTAGTGTGGGATATAAAATATGCATTTCTCTGAGAATGACCCAGCACTTAGCTTGACTTGAACCAGAGAGCTCACTGCCTGTGTGTCATGGTAAAATATATAACAATTAGTGATAAAAGTCTCCTTTTAATTTGCTTTTTTAAATGTTTTCACATAGTATATAGTTAAAGTCTTAACGAAACGTCATTGCACAGCTCTTCTGTACCTTTCACATAAACAATACAAATTATTTTTATTATTATTTTTTCTTCCATGCCCCTGTAGTATAAACTAAACAATTAAATGCCTCAGGCTTGGTGGATGTCACTGAATTGAATAGTTTCCGCAACATTCTAGGTCAGGGACTATTCAGAGACATCCACTGCCTTTGGTGAATAGTTGTTAAATATTTTGCCTACCATTTACAAAATGGCAACCAACAACCCAAGATCAGTTTGATCATGCCCATAACTTTACAAAGAGTCAATACAGGCTATTAAGTTGACTGCAGTTTAGGGAGAAGAAAGGCTGTCTTGTTGAGTGAATGGTTGCCTGCAGAACATTCAGCTGCTCTATCCTAAGCTTGTGTGCGCTTTCTAAATGACATTGTTCTTTAATTGGATTGTACGCTTGCAGCACGCTTTGGCCATGTTTACATAAACAGGTACAGAACTGAAACTAATGGCTGGAATTGCCGTGACGTGGGAGCGAGAAGGACACAAAGCAAGCTGTCTGTAAATCCCATGAAGACGTTATGTCAAGGATGAAGGGTGCACAAGGAAGCACAAGACGGGTGTGAAATCTGGGATATGGCATAGGACCCAGATCATTCGTGTGCTTCACACTTCATGTGAATACACAATGTGATCCTGGGTGTGACGAGTGGATGAAAGAGATGAAGAGCTCAGCGGCTGTGTGGGTGGGAAAGTCATTGTGTGGATGCATCAGTGCTTCAATAGTGAGACTTGCACACTATTCACAATATGGCAAAGAGGTACTGGGCCAAGACTTCAGCTTTACAGTCCCCCTTCTCTTCTTTTTTTTCTTTACTTGGCTTTCCTCAAAGCCCCAGAGATGAGCTTCTCTTATGGGCTTCCTTTCAAAATCCTTGGAACCAGAGGAAGGGGCTTCTATCAGCCTGAACAATTCAAAAACCACCTTTGTGTTGATGAAGTCCTCTAGCCAGCTGCGTAGGGTGACTGACGGCTCTCTCTGTTTCTGTGCGGAAGGAACACTTTCAAAACCGCTCTTTCCCACATGATGTCCAGCTGATTTTTTTTTGCTGCTGTTTAGTATGCATCGGGTGGCTTGTTTCTCTTGAATATGTGTGCGCTGTCACAAGAAATTTCCCTTTTAATCAATTCATTTACGTGACACAAACTGAAAGCTGACCTTGTGCCCTATGTAAAGTTTGTCATGCTGCCAAGTTAAGAAAATAAAAGAATAACAGGTTAAATTGAGGAAACAAACCATAATTGTCTACAATTAGCTAAACTCAGCATATGTTTTTCCTTCTTTCATTAAAAAAACAACAACAAAAAAACCAAGACGGTTGTATTTGATTTTGGAGTTGGTGGCAGCTGCTATATGTAGGTATAGAACTGAAAATCTTACACTTAGCTGATGGCTTTCTGAGAGTGCCTGATGGACACTTTACTCATGTATATGTGTTTTCTTGCCAGCACCACTGAGGCTGAGGTTAAAGACAAGAGCAACAGCTTGAGGCCTTAGTGAAAGGGGTGCAAGCTCCAGTGTGACTGCTCTCCCTCTCACATTATTGGATTTGGCAAGACAATAAATTGGGCCAGAGGACACAGTGGGTCTTAATTATGGAGCAGTACGATTGGCGTGCAGTGGAGCTCGAAGTCTTTTTCTTTCTGAGCCTGGTGGTTGCACTAATGAGACTGTATGTGCGTGTGACCTGTAAGCAAAAATTAGTTAATGTATGGTAGCCAGAAAGTTTGAGTGTGCTAACATGCGTGGGGATGCACGTAGGTGTCCGTATGCTAGGTTGTGTGTGTGTGTGTGTGTGTGTGTGTGTGTGTGTGTGTGTGTGTGTGTGTGTGTGTGTGTGTGTGTGTGTG
>JAOUQZ010000004.1:4960290-4972956 GCA_028564935.1 Neosilurus hyrtlii
CAGAGTCGGCTGAGATGGGCGCCAGCCTCCCTGCGACCCTAATTAGGATTAAGCGGTTCAGAAAATGACATGACATAAATATATCTTTACGGTGAGCTACACTAGCTAGAATGATTTTTTTTAATATTGACCCAAAAGGCTCTCAAGATTTTTACCAAAATTCCAACACGGCACACTTGTTCACAGTGGCCCATTTTATTACTGGCATACATGCAGTTTGCATCTTTGTATTATGTGTATGAGTGATTGCATCATTGCCCCATGTATCAGTTCATCCCCAACCACCCACTGCACCACCAGCAGCTGCAGGCCAGAGATCATATGCTAATAGAGCAGCATTAATCTAACTCTCTTTAGTGTGGAAGGGAATTTGGGTTTGAGAATTAGTAATAAAACATGTCTTTTAGCACAAGTCGAAAGAGCTTGAGGTTAATCCAGTAATGGTGTATGAAAAGTGTATGATGATATTTTCCTCTGCTTCCTTTCTGTCGGTGCCACCTGTTCAATATGTTTACGCATGCTTGTGTATGTGTCGTGGCTCAGAGGTCTCTCTTCTTGGTTGCTGTCCGTGGTCATGTATAATCATATCTGGAATACTCCCCTTGAAATATGATCATCTGTTACAACTGTTACTGACTGTGTCTGTCAAGGTGTCAGATTTGTACACAGTATAATGAAGATGTTTTGACCACCAGTTGTGCCTTTTAACCCTGGAATGCATTCATATAGTGGTTCTCAAAGTGGGCTCTGTGAAGTAAGGCTGAATGATTAATCGGATTTGTATAAAAATTACACTGGTTAAACTTTTTATTTATTTATTTTTCTTCCGATTTTTATATCCAATTTAGTCACAGATCATTCCAAATCATCAGTGAGCTCTTCCCTATCACATGACAGCTATCAACCATGGAGGGCGAGGCAAGCACATGCTTCCTCCGAGGCACAGGATGCAAACCAACTGATCTGCTGTGTGTGCATATTCACGTGTCACGTATGAGTGACATTGTGTGCCTGTGGGCTCCCATCTATGGATGGTTTCATGCACCAACCAAGGATCACACCTCTTGGATGGTATTGGGAGCGTCAAATTATGTTTTTAAAAAGCACAATTTTTCAAGCACAAAAGCCATGGCAATAATGCTACACATTTGATTGCTTGATTCTTAGTGGTCAGCGCCAGCATTTAGCATTTTTTCTGTATAACAAACTGGATTCTGTATAACAAAATGGAGTGCATCATTGCATACTCAGTAAAATAATTTTTAAATTGGTAAAATTAATATTTTGTAAGTATCTGTGTAATAAACAAGATATTAGAGCAAGCTGGACATCATCGAAAAATAAACCCCTTTATGGTGATGAAAGACCACTGTACTTCATGACAGGGTCCTGCTCTCTTAGAGTTTTTTTTTTCATTTAATAATTACTTGCTTTCATAACATAATCTCTTAAAAATTGTTATCCTAATATTTTAATAAAATGTAAAAAATTTAGATTTTATTGATTTTTGATACACCGTATTAATCCTGCAAGAGAAATTTGGTTTCTGCATTTAACCCACCCAAAGTGAGCATACACACTCGGAGCAGCGGGCTGACACACGTTGCAGCACCTGAAGAGCAGTTGGGGGTTAGGTTCCTTGCTCAAGTGCACTACAGCCATGAAGGTTGAGGAAGTGAAGGTGCAGCTCACTCCTCCCGCTGCCACCATTTTCCCTGCTGGTTCGGGAATTGAACCAGCGACCTTCAGGTCCCAAACCTGCCTCTCTAATCATTAGGCCACGGCTGACCAATTAAAAAAAAGTATTTAAATAAAAATGGAAAATGTAGTCCAATAAAATGACACTTTCTCAGTTAAATGTCCTTCAAGTTTTCTGTCAGTATATGCTAGACTGTGTACATCACAATATTTTCAGCCATTGAAAAATGTTTTGTCTAAAAAAGAGAAAGTTTGCACAGTGGATGAACAATGCAAATGTGAGCCACATGGAAGCAGTTCATTTCTTTTACAAGTAATATTAAATAATCAGGTTGCGAATGGACTATATGTTAAAGGTAGTGTGTTTATGATGGTGGTGCTGAACACAGTTTACCTCAATTTTACTCAATTTAACATTCCTTTCTGTTGATACTGTTTGTTTGCGTTTGAAGTTATCAGGTACGCCCAAGCCAAAGCTACACCAGACAGGAAAGATACAAAAAGATATTTCATCAGAAAGTCTTTTAATGTCCCAGCATGCATTACACTAAATTACCTTTGAATACTCCACTCTGCATGTGCTACTCATTTTGCTGTTGAAGTGGTTTACCAGGTGTATTGGCTGGTGTTTGTTGAAGCCCTGAGCCTCAGTAGCATCTGGGTCGGCACATGTTACACCAAGAAGCCTGTTTATTAAAGCATACAGATTTGTTGAAATACATGCGGTTGTTCAGTCAGCATCAGGAAAAATTCACTTTGTTGTTTAAATTTCCTCACTCAGTCTTTTCTATCATTGGCCTGTTTTTCTCCCATATACACAGGCAGGTTTTTTTTCCTGCCCGAGTTGTTTTGTTTTTCTCTCTTTTGCTCTGACAGGCTATTATTACCCAAAGCTCAACTCTGCTATTGCTGAGGTTTGTGCTGTTTTCCCCCCAAACATCAGAGCGATAGTTGCGTTTGGTTTATTTGTCTGAAGTGGGAAAAAGCAGAGGGTTTAGGTTATCTTTTTAATTTTGTGTGTATCTTAACGAGTTCCTTAGCTGATTGGATTGTATTGGATTTCAGCTTTAGGAATGGGATTAGTGCTTTCTCACCAAGGTGTCTTCTATCCATATTGTCAGATGTTTAAGTATGAAATGATACCAGATTAAATTTTTTTTGGAGGTTTGTAAAAATTGCTCTTTGTAAAAATTGCTCTTTTAGTCACTGGACTCTTTTGTTTGATAACGTTTACTTATTTATTTTTACCTCGCTTGAATTCATACTATTTCCTATTTGCATTTAAATGCTTGTTTTTCTTAACTCTGCTTTTGTTTGCGGTTCCTAGATGCTTTATTTTGTCCCAGTTTTTTCTTTATCTTTTTCTTCGTACTTTAGTTTTTTCCTTGAGGCTTCATATCACACCAGCATCCTCTGAAAGCCATTTACCAGCGTTTGTTTGATCCTCCCATAGTGCTCTTTACTTAGGCTTAATCTCCAGGTTTGTGGTGCTTGGGTGCGGTTGGTGGAGTGTGAGGAATTTTCCACATAGGGTGAGCCAAGTGATGTGTCGCTCTGCAACTCCCAGCTTGAGGGAGGAGAAAATAAGACCCAAAACAAGCCTCTGAGTCACAGCAGCCTTTTTTTTTCAGCAGATCTGCCCACAATAGCTGTATACTTCATGGAGAGCCTGCCTTGGCCACGTGGCACAGGAAGTAACCCCACACCATTGCACGCTAGTACGCTTAGTTTTTTAAATCCCATTTGATTCTCCTCACAATCTAAACCCCTTCAGTTGTACGTCTACTGGCTGTTATTGGCCAGTCTGATGCATCATGGGAAAATGGTCAATGCCACGGAACGCTAAGGCTGACTTGGACAGCACGGGCGATTATTTTGCTTGTTTTGTGTGATGCTCCAGAACTGTAAGACTATAAAACATGACCAGGGTGGCTCCTCCAAGAGGTCTTGGTTTTCCGTCGACACTTAAATTAGGCCTGTGTGGCAAAGACAACTAATAGAATAACACACATGATTGTAATTTATAGTACCACAAAAGCTTCCAGAGTGAATTTTTACATTCTTTTGTTGTTTACAAGCCTGACTAATTAATAACTAGGGGGCAAACATGGTCTGTTTGGTTTTAAGACAGGAACAATATAATGGAAGTGCCATGATCAAATGAAGAATAATACCAGATGACCCAGCAAAATTGGTACCATAATAGGAAATGTTCAGTTCAAACAAGTTTGTTGTGCTGTTTGCTTTGCCACATAAAGGCTTATGTTCATGGCTTTGGGATTGACCTGTACATTTTCTGCCTTTTTATCGTGGAGCTGTTGCCCCTCTATTGGAAGCCACAGGATCCCTAGGAATAATGTTTGCAAATTGTTTGTGCCAGAGCAACTCTTTGCTAACATGCAAAAGCCGAAGTACTGACAGCATGGATGGCAAAATTAGGAAAAAACGTCCTGTGCCATTGCATCTACAAATTAGTCAAGGTCACCATGTCTAACAGTAGCAGAAAGCTCACTGTCACTGACCCAGGCCTGAGAGTAAAATCTCAATGAAGCGTTAAATAAGTGTCTTCAGCCATCAGCTCCAGGAACCATCTTGCAGTGTTTTTTTAATATGTAAAATCTGACAGTACTGTTACCGTAAAGTACCTCAGAAGTTCCTACTTCACCAAAGTTGACTTTTTCAAAAGAAGCCGTGCTGATAAACCTGCCTACTTTCCCACTCCTTTGCTCACTGAAACTTTGCCTTTCCACTGAACAGCATGGCTCAGCAACAAATGCCAAACAATTATAAGGTGTAAAGTTTCCCATCATACCCTTCTGTAACAGTAGAAGGAACTGTTCCGGAAATGCTCCGGGTTTCACAAAATAATGTCGGACCTGACGGGCATGGCTGCCTTGGATTTATTTATTATTTTTTTAAACTGCTGACTTAAAGAACACAACCTGCACTGCATTTTGATACCAATATGAAGGCAAAATTACAACCATCCATAAATACAGCTAGGTTTACTTTACCATTTATGGCATTTGGCAAAACGACCCTGATTATGATCTCATTTATACAAGTGAGCAGTTCTGGGGTAAGGGCCTTGCTTTAGTGTCATCTTGGTGGGCTTGAACATATTAGTCGATACCCACCCCATGAAAACAAACATGTCTTCCTTCAAATAAAAGTGAATTAAAGTATTGAATAGTAATATAGAAAGCTAACACTGTGTATTATGAAATATTCTATACTTCTCATGCATACACATCACTGGCTGCCTATTACAGTGGGAAAAAATACATTTCAAGGCAACAAGTTTTCTTTTTCTTTTCTTTTTTTTTTGGTAAGAGTTCACATTTAAATGGAATACGTGGGGTATCGTCTGCAGCGAATTATAGGCAAATGAGTAGCCGACCTGTCGTGTAATGTAATGCCATTGTTTTGTTTAGCTTATTGTAGTTAATAGAGGCCATAGAATAAAAAAGTGGCAGGGTGTAAACATGCCTTACCTAAGCTTGTTAATACATCTCAATCCTGAAGCTTTACTCTATAAGGTTGTTTATCTTGTGCACTCGGTTGTGGAATTAATGCGCGAGGACTTGTACTGTATGAGTAGCAGTTAAATATCTGTGTTTTCGAAGAAATATAATTTTCTTGTAAACATGTTCTATCTCATTTGTGATATACAACATAGATCTGACACTAGAGGTTTCCAGTTTTTGACACTGTTGCTGTCGACTTAGATCATTTTTATAAATAAAACAGCATTTACCTTCACATGAGGTTCACAGATCTAATGACATATGCTGGCTGCTCATCAAACTGCATGAATACTTCATGTTAATTTTTCCAGCTGCGTTACTTAGAATAAAGGCACTTGTTCAGCCTCATTTCCGTCATTACCAACAAGGTTATTAAGCACCATTACTGGCTGAGTTTATCAGTCTCTTGATTATACTGGTTGGACCCTAGTCTTATGTTTTTTAATTGAGATGCTTGGGCAAGTTATAGTAATACGTACAGTATTATACAAAGAGTGGTGAACTCTGTCTTTTTCATATCCCTGGGTTTGGTCTGTCAAAGATAGGCATTTTATATCACTAGTGTATATACTAGATATACACTGCCTGCCCAGAAAAGTTGCGCATTATAATATTATGTTGAACCACCTTTAACTTTGATTACTGCATGCGATCAACATGAAACACTTGCGCAACACGAAAACATTCCATTGAGAGTTGGGTTCATTCTTAAATTGATGACGGGAAAATCGAACCACTCCATAAAGTCTTTTCCATCACATCCCAAAGGTCCCCAGTGGGGTTAAGGTCAGGACTCTGTTGTACCAGTTCATGTGTGAAAATGACTCCTCATGCTCCCTGAAGCACTCTGTCACTATTCAAGCCACAGTTTCATGACCGTGCCATCAGGCAAGAAAAAGTCCATTGATGGGATAACCTGCTCATTAAATACATTCAGGTAATCAGCTGATTTATTTTATTACATGCTATAATCACGGCATTTCAGCCAAATATTAGCATGTGGGACTTTTTTTTTTTGCCAGGCAGTATATTTTACCTATAGAGGTATATGTAGTATACTTTTAAATCAGAGCTCTAAAAGATAATTACAGTGTCTACATTTCCAAGTGAAAGACAAATTAAAGGGTTTCTGCAGTGCATTTTAATTACTATCTATTTCAAAAGATCACAGTGCTATTGGTTTCGTTAAGTAAAGTATGTCGCAGGTGCTTGACAAGTATGAGTGAGTTCTATGACACAGCTCTGTCAGTCAGGCATAGTCACTGACATGTTTCTCCTAGTCACGCACAGTTGTTGAGAACAAGGTTGCCGGTACAACAGCAAGGAAATTACAGTTTAGTACCCTTTTTCCTGAGCATGTCGGTCACTCAACTGGGGTGTTGAGAGGGGATAGAGTGGAGGTCAGTGGATGACTGAATCTGGACTGATGGAAGTCCACAGCAAGCAGGCTTCCACCTCTTCAGAAACCTGGTTACTTCCCCCATGTATGATGTGAAGACCCATAATCCCATGCTCTTGTGTGAGGCAGCGTATCATGCTCTGTAAAGCAGCAGCCTTCAAGGATCCTTTTCTCTAAGCCTTATTTTATCTCCCAGACATATCTCAGGAAGGTGGGATGTCTTTGAGGAGGCTAAGTCATTCCCCATCGCCTGAGAGGGTATCTTTCATGCATTTAATCTCAATAAGTGTCGTGTTTTAATCCATCATCCTCCCATATTCATGACATTCTCTGTGCTTCTTTGGCAGAGTGCTGACACCGCAGTGCTCAAGCAGACTGTAAAGCGAATGTGAGACCGAGCCACAGCAGGACTGATCGGCTTTCGTTTATAAGACATTACACTGACCAGGCAACACTTTCTAATGCAAAAAAAATTGTGCAGTTTTTCACCTGAAGGATGTGGCTTGTAAAGTGGTGTGTTCCAGTGTTTTGCGATTCTTGGTGGAAGATATCTGTGCCCCAAAATTCATCCTGCTGTGCTCAGGAAAATTTGTTAAGGAGCATGGTCTTTTCTCTTGGGCAAAGGTTTAATCAGTCATCAGGTCGACAGCAAAAATGCAGACAAAAAGAACAAATCCAAAAGATGTAGGATTTGATTTCTTAACATCCTTCCTAAAAGCGTTGTCCCCTTGTGTATCAAGCTTTTAGCCTTTGTCTGTGGATCAGCAGCCCGCCCAAATGTCACAAGCTGTCAGAAATGGTCTCGCCTGATGTTATCATCAAAAACTCTGAGGGAAGGGAAACGTGCAAGGAATATGATTTTGATCATGTGCTGTAATATTGAAAACATTTTAAACGTGCTCCTGTGTTTGCAAGCTTAACATATAGATAAATATAATTCCAGGATGAATGTAAACCAGTCACCTTTGTGTCTGACTCACAATGATTGCATGGAAGAATGAAACAGCCGTACGACATACATTTCGCTGCTAAAAGCTGCACATGTTATAGTCTTGTCTTTCTTTTCTGTCATGAGCAGAAGTCAGTGGTATCTGTCCTCATTATTTTCTAAGATCAAATTAATATTCATGTCATTTGCCATGTACTGCATCTCAAGCATATTTCTAACAGTTAAAGACTTGGCATTGATTGGCTCCTTTTTGTGCACATCCTTATAGCTTGAGACTGCTCTTGTTGCAGGTGGTTTAAAGACAATTCCTTTGTTTATATGAAGCAAAAATGGTCCAAAAGTCCTTGTAACTTTGCTCCTAATAGTTTTACGAGTTTTATTTTTCATTCTGCCTGGTGACCTTTCCCACTAAGCCATAATGTCTGCCATTAATAAGTCACTGTTGCCATCTGTTCAGACGACACCAGCAATTGCTCTTTGCTATGAATAGAACAAACATGAGTCTTTCGCTGTTAGCCGCCATGTGTTGCTGCGAGTGCGCTTGTTGAGTTTGGGACAGAAAATGAGACGGATTGAAAAACTCATGGAGGAGAACGGATGGTTAAACCTGCACTTGGCTTCAGTGCGTTTTTTTTTTTTTTTTTTGGCTACCTAGTGTCTCCTCCATCCACCCTTCCCTTCACCTTTTCCCGGCCTCCGACCCTGAACTATCTGAAGTCAAGCCATTGCTGTTTACTGAAGCTGAGCCACAAAAAGGAGCAGATTTCTGAAAGCTTATTTTGGCACAGACTGAGAAGATTCAACTGCTATCACATGGACAATGAGGATGCAGAGCTGAAATACCCAACAAAAGCTGAAACCTGTGGCGGAACAGTTATGGCTCCCTCTTTCTCTTTGTTGGATCCTGTAATTGTTGCAGCTTATGTTTGATTTGCTTTCTAGCTAATGGCACATATCCTTTAGGGAATGCTGTAGACTAATAGCTCTCACCATTAATGAGTGTTTTAGAGGCAGGCATCATTAGTCTTTGTAGTTTTCTGAATAGAGCATTAAGGGTCAGCCACAGATAGGCCTTTACAAAAAATGGATTTGCAGCAGTGATTGTAGTCCAATTATGGCCAATGTTGGGTCTAATCTGTGCCTGGAAAACTGCTCTTATATTTAAGACTAAAACATATCTACCATAATAATGATGGAATTATAATGGAGGGCATAAATTCATTGCAATGCATAAACCACACTCTAGCCAAGTTGTGTACCCAGCATGTTTAAAACAGAACTCTTAATCCCCTGTCACATACTTTGCACAACAGGTATACAACAGGTCCATGACAGAAAATTGGGCACTTGTGAGTGTGTGAGTGTGTGTTTGTGTGTGTTGTATATGAAACTCAACTTTTGTGGGTCAGAAAATGCCATCATAGACCCTTGTTGCTGTGTCTTATACATGTTCAAAATGTTCTTGTTCTTGCAATGCTTGACATCAGGTTTACTTTCTAGGACTCTTCAGCCGAGTTATGATAAACAAACTTTATACACTTTTTAGTTCATCTTTCTTTCTTTCTTTCAATAAATAAATGAATGAATGAGAAAGGGAGGGGAAAAAAGTTTTAGTTCATCTGATGAGTCCGTATCATATGTTTTTCTCACACTAGTCCCAACATTGCCCTACGGTAATCCCACAGCATTGTTATGGCATCGTTAGGTTGAGTCGTACAGCTGTTGAGTATCACAGGAATATCATATGAGGATTTTTTTTTGTCTTGCAGTAATCATGTTACTTTCATATGAACATCATATGATTTCACTTGCTATTTGACTTGCTTGATCTATTTTTGGCAGCAGATTTCAAATCCACGTCACCCAAAACGTACAGTACGTGGGTCCCTTCTGTTGTGGCTCCGCTACAATTCGTACAACAACAAAAAATTGCAGGTTGTTTGTGAAAGGGGGTTTCATGATGATAATACAGCAGTGCCTTTAGGGGACTGTTTCAAATAATGTTTATTTTTTTTGGCAAACGTTGGCACCAATCTTCATCCTTTTGGATAAAATGAACCTTGACATTGGCGTTCATTTATGACCGCGATTGATTTTCACTGTCAAATGATTCACGTTCACATTACTGAGTTTATAGTCTGCATACCTGTTTTGTTTAAAGAGGATAGAATTCACTCCAACAATAGACATTTCTCAGGTTTCAGCCTGTCAGTGGAAAACGAGTAAAATATGCCGAAATCCAACCACAGTTTGCTCCAGTGGTCTTGACATGAAATATTTCACATATTTGTGTGAAGAATGGTATGCCATAGTGGGAGGCAATGCCAGCTGTGTAACATGAGGTAGTTATTAAGATAGATAGGTCCTAGGGTCTCTCGAGGTTCTTTATCCCTCAGATCAGTTTTGAGGTGCATTGCTAGTATCTCGTCTTGATCATATCTTTGCATTCCATCCCTCCTTCTGATTCCCCCCCCCCCCATCTTTGTCTTATTGTTTTTGATTTTGTAATACTCCACTCTAATAACATTGTTTTTGATTTTGTAATACTCCTAATGCCATTGTTTTTATTCATTTTTCTATAAAACTCCGTCATAGATTCTTTTTTTTTTCCTCTCTGCCTTTTTCCGCCTCCCTATACTTTTCATTTGCTGCTTCTTTTCCTTCTTGCAACAATTCTTAACTTTCAACAATTGACACTTCATTCTCACTTCACTCATCCACAACTTGCTTCCAATCAATGATGTAGCCACCCCCTCTCCCTCACCCAAACTGATCCGTGCCACTGCTGACCGTGTAACACCAGGCTCAGGAGGCAGTTCCGGCTCCAACCCTGGCCCTGTGCCCGTCCCCGGTCCTGTGCCTTCAGCTCCCCGTGATGTCGTGGCTTCGCTCGTGTCCACCCGCTTCATTAAGCTGACCTGGCGCCTACCGCTGGAGCCACATGGTGAAGACATCACTTACTCCGTCTACTACGGCGTGGAGGGCGCCAAAAGGTAGGACGTGAACTTGACTCCTCACAGATTAGAATCTGATACTTGCTGCATTGTGTTTGGGCATACCTTTATCAGCTTTGGAGTATGTGGTGCCACCCAATGCTATTAAGCTCCATGACAAAGTGACAGCACTTGAATAGACGTCTCAGCAATAAAGCTGTTTTTTTTAATTGAAGGTTGTGAGTCGGCACTGAGCTCATGTTACAATCTGATCTTGTTCTGCAGGGAGAGGACGTTGAACACCAGCCGACCAGGAGAAATGCAGGTCACCATCCAGAACCTCAAGCCAGACACTAAGTACTCCTTTCGAGTGGTGGCATACAATAAGCACGGGCGTGGAGAAAGCTCAGCTCCCCTGAAGGTTGCCACCCAGCCAGAAGGTAGGAACTTGAAAAGAAGGTTCATTTTGCAGAGATTTGCTTTTTCAGAGCAGAGATCTGCGGTGTACCCATGTGGCAGGAGAACCTATGATCACATCTTCCTTTAGGGCTCTATCTCCTGCTTTTCTGTAGAAAGCACCTTGTTATAATATGGCAAAATCATATCATCCAGGTAAACATATACACCCACAATAGGAAAGCACGGGTATGTTCCTCTGATGAAAGCATTTGTTTAAAACATTATCGGCCCAGGAGAGAGTGAGTGGCTGCTTTCTGGGTCGGCGCTGACCCTGTGTGTCCTTGGCGCAGGCTGGCATAAGCACTTCATAATGAGTACTAGTGGGATCCTGGCACCCTGGAGAGGCTGTGCTAGCCAATCAGCATCCACTTTATGTTATGAATGAGGTCTCAACTGTTGACCTGCTTCCAGAGGCAGGACTTCCAACAGAGCCTGCCATTTTTCCCGTGTTCGTGCAATATACACACACACCACACATAGACATATTCAGCGAACTGCATAATCTGCGTCTTGTATTCCAGACAGTCCTGTGGGATCACCCAAGGAAGCAGACATAAGCACATATAATAACTACTAAAAGAACAAGTCTGTATAACTGAGATAAATTACACTGATTTTTCACGCAGTTCTTTAAACTTGATCAAAATGGATCATATAAATCGTTTCAGTTCTTTGAGTAATGTTTATCCCACACAACAGATGTGATTAGTCGCTAATGATCTCTGAGTAAGCCTTATGAATCAGAACCTTGTATAGCTAGAATTTATTAAAGCCCAGATGGCCTAATCTATATTTATACTCTAATCACATTTTTTTAAGATCTAAAGCTCCGTTTGAAAGCCTCAAATGCTTTACGTTCAGCCATTAAATCCATTCAGTGTAATCTATTATAATCTTTAGAGATGACGATGAGTAGATGCTGAACAGCTCCGATTGCTGTTTTCATTCTCCTACCTCCTCTTAATTAACACAATTAAATAAACATCATAGAAAGAGCTGGCGCTGTTTGACTCCATGGCACAGAAGCTGTCAGAGTCACCCGTCATCTCATCGCTGTCGTGCCGAGCCACGGGGAATTCTTTTACAGAATGGTTTTGTCAGGATTTCTGTTTGAAGTGTGTGCACATGTTGGAACATTCTCGTTTTATAGGCATTTTCACACTGAACATGTGACAAGTAAGTGTGTTAATTTTCCATATCATATCTCTTTTTCAAATTTCAACTAATATGGAGTGGGTTGTTGATGTGTGTGTTGCTCTACTCAGATGTATTAGATAATCAGAATGTCCATAATGGAGTGGACTAATGCCAGTGTTATGCTTTATGTATCTGTGAGTATGCAGTGGTTCACTGGGGTCTGAGTGATGAAAAATGTCGTCATCAGAAGGGGTCTGTAGTGCTATTTAAAGCTTTAGCTGATTGTGTAAGCTCTTCTTTGTCCTAATTGGTTTGAATTGGGCTATAGTGAAAATCTGCACAGTTTGATTGGCAGTTGTATTCAGAAATCCACGCTTCAAACAAGGTTGTCCCTGATGTGAGTGGTCATTTTTCAAACTGGTGGGATATTTGTTTGTTTTTGGTTTCTTTGGATTTTTTTTTGAAGGTCATTGAGCCAGATTCCCATACACAGACAGACAGACAGACAGACAGACAGACAGACAGACAGACAGACAGACAGACAGACAGACAGACAGACAGACA
>JAOUQZ010000004.1:4980568-5005337 GCA_028564935.1 Neosilurus hyrtlii
GAGGAAGAGGGAAGGGAAATGTAAGGAGGAAGAGGGAAGGGAAATGTAAGGAGGAAGAGGGAAGGGAAATGTAAGGAGGAAGAGGGAAGGGAAATGTAAGGAGGAAGAGGGAAGGGAAATGTAAGGAGGAAGAGGGAAGGGAAATGTAAGGAGGAAGAGGGAAGGGAAATGTAAGGAGGAAGAGGGAAGGGAAATGTAAGGAGGAAGAGGGAAGGGAAATGTAAGGAGGAAGAGGGAAGGGAAATGTAAGGAGGAAGAGGGAAGGGAAATGTAAGGAGGAAGAGGGAAGGGAAATGTAAGGAGGAAGAGGGGATGGAAATATAAGGAGGAAGAGGGTAGGGAAATGTAAGGAGGAAGAGGGAAAGGAAATGTAAGGAGGAAGAGGGAAAGGAAATGTAAGGAGGAAAAGGGAAGGGAAATGTAAGGAGGAAGAGGGAAAGGAAATGTAAGGAGGAAGAGGAGAAAGGAAATGTAAGGAGGTAGAGGGGAATGAAACTGTAAGGAGGAAGAGAAAGAAAATGTAATTATGAGTTAAGTCATAACACAGGAGCAAAACATAGATCATGGATAATAAAATTTACCTTGCATGCACTGTAATTCTGTTTTAATGCGTTTTTGACTGTTTTGTGATGCATTAGGCAGAAACCAGAGCTGGTCCATCACGTAGCCAGTATAGGGTAATGCCAGGGGTACAATCCATCCATATGGGTGCTTCAGATGAGGAAACAAAATAAATTCTGAATTTTTTAATGAATATTAGTTTGTTATTATTATTACTTCTAAATGTTACCAACATGGCCCAAAATAAATAAAATGACAAAAATTTAATTACCCCAGTGTAGCACTCCCCTATGGTCCCCACCTGAACCCCCATTACATTTTAATTGGCATCTAGTCTAGTTCATCATTAGCCCTTCTTAGTATTCCCTTGAAGCATTTTTTTTCTTTTTCCATATAATTTTGTAATTAATAGTTGTAAGCCTCTGTGCTTATATATTCAGCAAGTTGCATGCACTGTATGTTTTGTACATAAGTGCCAGGTGTAATTACTCTTGCTGTTTGTGTTTTATAGTCTAAAATGGTGTTTGGGTGTGCTGATTTTCTGGGTTTCACCGCAGCACCTTTTTAAAAACAAAATGTAATTAATGTTAACAATCAACAATATCACATACACCAATCAGCCATAACATTGAAACCACCTGCCTTTTATTGCTTAGGTCCTTGCCAAACACGGCTCTAGCCTCAGTCTAAGTCATGGACTCCTCAAGACCTCGAAGGGTGTGCTGTGGTATCTGACACCAAGCAGTTCGCAGCACATACTTTAACTCCAAGTTACCTCAGACCATTCCAGTTTTTGGAGTATGACAGGATGTGTTATCCTGTTGAAAGCAAACACCATTAGGGTGTGTACTTGGTCTGCAGCTATGCTTAGGTAGATAGTACTTGTCAAAATAAAATCTACTGGATTTCTAGGAGCCAATGTTTCCCAGCAGAACATTCCCCAGAACATCACACTGCTTCTGGTGGCTTGCTTTTATCACACAGTCCATCCTGTTCCAACCCCTCATTACAAAAGCAACACACATGAACCCAGCTGTTCATATGAAAGAAAATGTGATTCATTAGACCAGTCCACCTTTTTCCACTGCTTGGTGATCTAGATTTGATACTCACTTGCTTATTGTAGGTATTTTCAATGGGGTCAAGAATGTGCACTCTGAACAATCTGCAGCTATGTAGCCTTATATACAGGAATCTACAGTGCGCTGTGTATTCTGACACCTTTCTACCATAGCCAGCATTAACCATTTCTGCAGCTTGTGCTGTTCTGCGAGAATCAGACAAAGGACATCAGTAAGCCCTAGGTGTTCATAATTCAATTCTTGGTTCACCATTTGTCCTTCCTTGTACCACTTTTCTTAGTTACTAATCATTGCCTATAGAGAGAACTGCACAAGAACTGTAGACCTGCTCTGACCGAGTCATTCAGCCACGATAATCTGGCCTTTCTCAGTCATTCAGATTCCTATACTTGGCTATTTTTCCTGCTTCCAACACATAAACTTGGAGAACTGACTCTTCACTTACTGCCTAATATACCCCACTCCATAAAAGATGCCATTGTAATGTCACTTTACCTCTCAGTGTCTTTAAAGTTATGGTTGATCAGTGTACTAATCTTCACTCTCCAGATCTCAAAGGCAAGCTTATGCATCAGTATAGGAACACAGTAATTGCTTTGTGATGGAATTAGCTGCATTGTAATCGGCACCATCTAAAATCATGTCAATTTTGGCAACTGGAAGTAAATAGAAATTCCCATGCTGTAGGAGTTAGCACACCTGTCTTACAGCAAGAAGGTCCTGGGTTTGAGTCCCAGGCTCAGCAAGGGTGTTTGTGTGTGGAGTTTGCATGTTTTTCTTGTGCTTGTGTGGGTTTCCTCTTGGTACTCCGGTTTCCTCCCACAGTCCAACGACATACACATTAGTCTAGTCGGCTGTTTCAGATTTCCCTTAGGGATAAGTATGAATGGTTGTGTGTGTTGGCCCTGTGATGGACTGGTGAGCTGTTCAGATTGTACCCCGCCTTCACCCAGTGTTGGCTAAGATAGGCTCCAGCCTCTCCATGATCTTAATTCAGCAAAATTTTTATTTTATTTACTAAAACCTTAATCTAAAAAATGAATAGAATTGCATTAAAAATGCATTCTACATAAATGTTTATTGAGTTGAACAGCTGTGCATGAGCTTTAATTGAATTAGAAGTAAAGACATTTTCCACTTCTTGTCTCACTGTAGTCCCATAATTCATGCTACATATGCTAGAGATTCGGGGAAAACCACTGAAGTATTTCTTTAAAGAAGGCATTACTCTTCCTGGCCTCTCAATAAAATGCCATAAAAGGATGAATTCTAAATGTTGGCTCAGTCGTAATTCTTTTAACATTTCTGCTTCTTGCCAGCGTTCCCATTCTGACAATCCCGTGATTATAAGCTTCCAACTTTACAACCATTAGCTCTTCAGTGACAGCTTAAGCAGCTCAGTGTAATAAGAGTGTGCGTGTGAGGCAGCGGCAGAGCTTTGATTTAGCACTTACTAATCCAATATGCAGGCTAGTCATAACTTTGTTGATTATTCATGATACTGATATGCTTTGTGAATAGAAAATCGCTGAGGATGAGTAGCTGTCGTTCTGTCCATAGAGTCAGTACTTGTGTTTTATTATTGAATGTGTCTAAGAAAAGATTTTTTTTTTTGAATTTCAGCCTGTCTAGACAGAAATTGAGGGACAGCAGGAAACATTTCAGATTAAGATGCAGGGTTTTTATCTCTGAGCACAGAGTGTCCCGATATGTCGTTGTGCTAAATATGTAAATGGCAGATTTTTTTTTTGCAAGGCTTCAGATCCAAAACCAGAAAGAAAAACAGATTGCATGGCTGAGATTGAGACGACACCCGTGGTTTTCGCTCCTGGTACACCCCTCTTCTTTCCAGCATGCTGTGCTGTGCTGGGTCTGAGTCATGCCTTCCTTTCTCACTGAAATACGGCGAGTTGCACAGCACTTCCAGGACCACCCGCTGCTCCCACTCGCTCAGTCTCTTTTATCAGATAGGATTTCTCTTCATGTTTCAGTGTCTGGGAATATCGTATTTGAAGAGCAGTGTGTAAAATGCTGACCTAGATTTGAATAAAACTTTTTCCCAATAAATCAGATATGGGTTAAATGCAGTAGATTAGCTTTTTCCAGTTTAATGTACCCCTGAATTAATATAAATATATTTAAATAGCTGGCTAGTATCTATTGGATGGATGATTTTGGTTGCGTACATGGTTTGTCAGATTTATGAACTCAGCTGGAAAAGTAACTTTTTGTTTTATTGCAGTAAACTAGCTGGCTAACTGATTTTACTAATGATATTAAATTTAATGGGCAAAACCATGAAATATTTGGTGTTCTTGGTATTTTCTTTAGTTGTTTTAGTAGTTTGTAGGCAGTAGCCAGTTATTATTTTTTACGCATTAAAATTACATCTCGAATACTTTTACAATTCTTGTCGGGTAGCTAACACAGGTTGCTTTACAAAAGAGTGTGCTCCATTACTGCAGAATGGTGTAAAGCGGCTCCACTGGAGTTTTTTCTGAGTACCACCCCTTTCCTCAAGCAGCAATGTTAACTGTGCTAACCCTAGTCATTTTTGGAACCAGCGCCATGGAAAACAGGCGGTTTAATGTGCGTATTATTGTCAGGTGAGCAGCCACTGATTTAATGGCATCAGATTTTGAACAGGATTGTATTGTCCTGCTGCTGTTTGACTCTCTGGGTCTGTGACCTAGCAACCAGAATTGGAAATATAGTGTTAGATATATACTGCATGTGTGTATACGTGTGTTACACTCCAGTGTGCTTGTTTCAGCTCTCAAGAGGCCTCTAAAATGTGTGCGTCACTGTATGTGCTCTGTTTCCAAATGTGGAAAAGCTTCTTTATTGTGCCGTAGTTCAATAAACTGAAACCTTGAGCAGAACAATGCCAGTGTTTTTCATAGCTCAGGAGGACATTACAAGGGTATAGTGCATATGCTGCTGCTTATGTCTATGGAATATGAATAAAATGTCAGCTCAGGTTGGTTTGAATGAATGAATGAATGATGAAAAGAACTTGGATGATGCATTATTGAACACCTAGCACTGCATTTCCTCATGTACTTCAGAAATGATTCCCTTTCTACTTTTATTAATATAGCTGATAGTGAACTAAACTATTCTTCTCCACAGATCAGACCTTGGTCTTATAGAAATAGAAACCTTTGTGATTTGTGATCAACTCTCCTGATATCCTGTTCTAATCCAATGTTCTCTGTCTTTCTCCCTCCCAATCCTGCCTCCATTTTGGCTCCTCACATCCCATTTTAACTCATTAACATGGATTTTCGCCCTCATTATGAACCCCTTCATGTATCCCAACCTCCCTTTTTCTACCGTTATTATTGTTCTTGGATTTAATTTTATCCCTCCTCTATTTTTTTGTCCGCCATGGGACATTGTATTAACGGCTTGCAGACCCCATAGACCCTGATGTTGATTTGTACGAACTTTTCCATCCTCCATACACTCCAGTACCAGATCCCATTCCCATGATGCCTCCTGTCGGTGTTCAGGCTTCGGTCCTTAGCCACGATGCCATTAAAGTCACGTGGGCTGACAACTCACTGCCCAAGAACCAGAAAATCACAGATGCGCGCTATTACACAGTGCGCTGGAAGACCAACATACCAGCCAACACCAAGTTTAAGGTACAGTTAATCTAAATCAGGTTGGGATTTTGGTCTGGAATCTTCATTTTCTGCCAAGACATTGATGCTCATGACTAGCACCTTTACTCATGTTTCTGTCTTGTTTTCAGACGGCCAACACTACCAACCTGATTCATGTTGTGACTGGTTTGAAGCCCAATACTCTGTATGAATTCTCAGTCATGGTCACTAAAGGCAGGAAAACTAGCACGTGGAGCATGACGGCTCATGGGACGACGTTAGAAGCCAGTAAGCCAGTCAGGCACATATTCGTGTCATCTGTTTACTACTCATATAATCTGTCTAAAATAGCAATTAGCTCTAGGTCTCTACATGGAATAGGTCACTGTTTGAATTCTTTTATTTACATTCTTCTGATTCTGAATCGTCAAGCATAATATTTTATCTTCAGCCCCCAGTTCTGCCCCGAAAGACGTAACTGTGGTCAGTAAGGAGGGGCGTCCACGCACCATAATAGTCAACTGGCAGCCTCCTTCTGAAGCCAATGGCAAAATTACAGGTGTTAAAACAAAACAGTAATAACAGACCTCTATTCATACAGGCAGTTTATCAGTAATCTGTAAATACACACCTCTGTTTTCTTTCTTTCTTTTTTTTTTTTTTATTTCAGGATACATTATCTACTACAGTACTGACGTCAATGCTGAGGTACATGACTGGGTGATTGAGCCGGTGGTGGGGAATCGACTCACCCATCAGATCCAAGAGCTAACCCTAGACACAACATACTACTTTAAAATCCAGGCTCGTAACTCAAAGGGCATGGGGCCCATGTCTGAGGCAGTCCAGTTCCGCACTCTTAAAGGTACATGTAGAAAGAATGTCTTTTGAAGCAGATATACTGTATTTCCAGAATATTATAGAGTTCTTACTATGTTTATTGTATGACCATTAATCAATATCCTTTAGGGAAACATAAAAATAATAAATAAGACTAAAAAAATAAACATCAATAAATTCTTCTTTGTACTAAAGCTGTTTAAAAAGAAATAAAAGTGTAAATTGAAATTTAAATAGTTTATACAATTATTTTTTTTAGAAGCATCAGTTATTTTGGGACATTATTTAGTACAGTAGTATACAGTGTTAGATTGTCTTAGGGCAGCAAAACCTTTAAAAAGAATTGTATACACTATATAGAAAGGAGCTGTCAACATAGACAGGCGTCACCCAAAATGAGTTTAGTCGGCAAAAACATGAAAATTGTTTTACTGGATGTTATAAAAGCCACAGTTAATTACCTTTAAAATGTTTGTTTATTACAAATAATAAATTAGCCAATCATCATCTTTATCGAGAATCAAACTAAGGAAAAATCAGCTTTAAATGTTGATGTAAATAAAGTTAACAGATCACATACACATTATTTGACCTTCAAAATCATATTGAACTCTACCAAGGTCGTTAATTATCACCACTGGTTTATGAGTTTGTTTGTTTGTTTGTTTGTGTGTTAGCATGATTACACAGAAAAGTTTCTACCTTCTAGGTGGGGCTTTAGACAAGGAAGACTATTAGATTTTGAAGATCGTCTGGAATCTAAAATTCTAGACCCTGTGAGATAGGACCTTTTATTTGTTTTGTTGTTTTTTTTAAAGTGTGGTGTTAGAGCAGGTCAAACAGGTTGTTTTGTTTTTTTGTTTCGGCTTGGTAGAGATTTGTGCTTTTGCTCTTGTTATAGGTTGGATATAACAGTATTTTAAAGACCGATATATTAGATAGAGGATTGTGTTTGCATAGAAAATTAGATAAACAAGATACTGTGTGGCTCATTTTTGACGCATTCTTATTTCAAATTGCTGTATCTCCTAATGAACTTAGAAAAAAAAACATTTAACTCATTTTGTGCTGATGCCTAGTTTATTCTTTAGCCACAGCTTTTATAATTGGTGACCAACTGAAAAGTTAAAAGAAAAGGTTACACCTTTAAAAAAAATAAATTCAAATGCAGTTTTCCTTCAAGCTGCATGTATGAAACCTGGCAGTAACTACAGCTCCAGTGGATATAAATAAATCGAATGAATACACACAAATTCTCTTAATACACTTGTAGGTCCTTCCATGTGCAGAGAATGTTTACAGGTGGAAATGTAAAATAAGATAAACTGAATATAGAAACGTGACCGAATCAAAATCATTTCCAATGGAAATGGAAATTTTGCTTCTTTTGGGCATCTTTTATTTTTTCTTATCTAAAACTTCTCTTTGCTTTTCGCTCCTTTTCTGTAATAACTCATGCACACAGCCCGGCCTGTCTCTTGTTTCACGGCATGCCCTCTAACCTTTCTGCTCTGTGTTCTTTCTCTCCTCTGGTCTGCTAGCTGAATCATCTGACAAAATGGCTAATGACCAAGGTAATTGCTGTTCCCTTCCTTATCTCTCTAAATGCTTGTTGTTTCTGCTCTTTGTTTCTGCTCTCATGAGCTTTGAGGCACAGATTCAAGTGCTATCTTTAACATAGCCTTATCCTTTTCCTCCAGGTTATGCATGTGTTTAGAGCACCATACGTAACTAGTGTAGCCATTTTTTTGCCCGCTTAAGATCTTGGACAGAATGATGTGATTGGGACATGTTCAGGGAATTAGAGTTTGTGGGGTTGAAGTTGATCTCATGAGCTGGTCATGCTGACTGAAGAATAATAGAGATGTTTTGGAAACCATGTGTGGAAATGTCTCACTTGTTTTTTCTTTGGTTTTCATTCAGCTTCGGGGATACCTGGGAAACCCGGCCGAGCCGCTACCCTAGACCCTGGTATTGGTAAAGTTTCTTTATTCCCTTTTTTTTCTTTGAGATATGTGATAAATGATGCTGTTCATTACAGTGGGGAAAATGATTATTTGATCACCTGCTGATTTTGTAAGGTTGCCCACTTTTTAACACATAGAGACAGAATATCCTCACACACACAAATATGCACACACTATATACAGGTTATAATTAATTTGCATGCTATCTAGTGAAATAAATATTTGCAAAATAAAATAAAAAATCAGCCTTGCGTTTACAGCCAGCTCAATCAGCTCAGAGGGAAATTTGTTAAATATTCGTTAACCTGATTATTTGACACTCTGGTGTCTGATGGCTATCATGGCTTCTGAACAGTGTAACAACATTTATGGGTCAGAGTAGTGAATAAAGCATCGTATCTCCCCTTTAAGGTTTGAAGACTGCCGACAGGCACCTCAGAACTTCAGCTCTCTCCACAGATTTTGTGTTAAATAAGTTGTGGAGACTGGCTTAACCATTCTGTGAACTTCATCTTCATCTTGAGCCATTCCCTTGTTTCTCTGGCCATGTGTTTTGGGTCAGTGTCAGGAAGACCCAGCCATGGCTGAGGAATGGTGCTTTTTGTCCAAAATTTTACACTATATGGTGCCGTCCATTGTCCCCTCAATATGGTAAAGTTGTCCTATATCCTTGGCAGAAAAACAGCCCGAAAAAATAATGTGTCCATCTCTGTGCTTGACCATGGGGACGGTGTTCAGTAATCAGCATTTCTCTCCCTCCAAACGTGGCAAGTCGACTTTAAGCCATAGAGTTAGATTTTGCTCACATCTGACCACATAACTTTCATTCAAGGCTTCTCTGAATCATTCGGGATGCAGTTTGCCTTCTTAAACAGGGGGACCTTGCAGGCATGCAGGATTTCAGTCCATGGGGCATAGTGTGTTACCACTGTTTGTTTTTTGGTCACTATGACCCCAGCTGCCTTAGAATCATTAACAAGCTCCTCCAGTGTACTTCTGGGCTTATCTCTCATGATCATCGTTACCCCATGAGGCGAGATGTAGCATGGAGCTGCAGACCAAGGCCAAATGACAAACGTTTTTTTTTCTGATCGTCTTGTAGCCCATTCCAGCCTTGTGCAAGTCTAAAGTCTTCTTCTTGATGTCCTTTGACAGCTCTTTGACCTTGCCCATCGTGATTAAGAGGACAGAATTGAAGAGACTGATTCTAAAGACAGGTGTCTTTTATACACACAAAGTACTTTCTTAAACCCTCATAAGCACAAAACTGGTTTGGCCGAGGCAGAATTCCTGCTGGTTTGTAGGGGATCAAATATTTATTTGACTCAGTCATAGGCAAATCAATTTATAACTTTAATAATTATTAATTTCAGATTTTTTTGTTGTTGATATTTTGTTTCTCTTTTAAAATAAACCCTCCATAAAAATTATTGACTGTTAATTTTCTTATAAGTGGGCAAACGTACAAAAGCAGCAGGGGATCACATAATTATTTCCCCCACTGTATGTAGTGATGGACCTGAATCATGGACGTCAGAAGTATTTGTAATGTGGGAGGGGACAATGTGGTGGGCAATTTTTTTACTGCAATAGATACCATTTCCTACGTTATAACACATTTTAACTGCTTGCTTTAATACCAGTTTGGGACACTGCACTGACGGCTTGCCTGTGTGTGCAACATACTGTATGCAGGGCTGCACTTAGTAACAAGAACGATTCAGAACATTTGTGAACTTTGAGAATTTGCCGTTGGTCCCTTTTGTGCACATTCTTTATATACAGTGTGTGTTTGTGTGTATGTGTGTGTATGTGTATGTATATATATATATATATATATATATATATAATGTATGTATGTATGTATATAGATATATAGATAGCACTTGCGAAACAAACCAAGCATTAAAGTAGCCATATTAGTGAATTTTAAGCAATATTGTGATAATTGCATTTCTGCCTGCCATTTTCACAATTTTATTTGCTTACAATCCGAATTTGTGCAAATAGCGACTTATATAAAAATGCACTCGCGGCACCAAACACAGCCCCGTATATTTGCACGCACTGTGAGGAGTAGGCTGTACCAATAAGTATGTGTTATGGAGTTTCACTAATATGGGCATTCTTTCAATAATCACGTGGAATGGATTTGATAATGAAAAGAGTGCTGAGTGGATAGATGGATGCACTAAAATTTCACGTTGTAAAAGTCGGGGGGTGTTAACTGCATTAAATGTGATGTCTTTAAGGGAAATCAGGCATGCCTGGTAGTGAAAACCACATCCTGGTTATTGTCATCATCGTGTCCGTGGGAGGCTTTATCATCATCGCATTGTTGGTAGGAGCCTTTCTGTGCTCACGCCGCTCCACCTCCCAGCAGAAAAAGTAAGACTCAAGGTCACGGTAATCTAAGTTAAGTGTATGCTAGGTCCAGGTTCATTCACTCCATATTTTTTGTCCCTAACCTCCAAACAATTGATTTTGTCTTCAGGAAACGGGCTGCCTCCAAGTCCAGCAATGGTTCACACAAGTACAAAGGCAACTCGAAAGACCTCAAACCACCTGATCTGTGGATCCATCATGAACGTTTGGAGCTCAAACCCATTGATAAGTCACCTGAGCCCAATCCGGTCATGACTGACACCCCAATTCCACGTTCTTCCCAGGACATCACACCTGTAGAGAGTACCATGGACCCAATCCTCCAGAGACGGAATTCATACCGTGGTAAGGCCTTCATATCCTATTCCACCTCAAGCCATGTGGTCCTCCTGCTCCATTCACTGCTTCTACCATTTTGGTTTTCTGTCTCTGAAAACCTGCTTAAATGTGCTTGATATTGTATCTCTTTATTTGTTGGCACTGAGTTCTTTTTTGTTTAGTTTGTCTTTATTTTGGTTTTTCCCCCCACCTGGAAAAACACCCTTTAGCCAGTTTAGAGTCTACGATTCAAGTGATTTTGTGAATGGCTTTTGAGTGCCCCCTAGTGGAGATCTTTAGCAGCTTGTTAAAAGTGGAAAATTAGCAACCAGTCTGTGGTGGACAAGCCTGGCTCTCTCTCAAAGGCTTGGTGACTCTCTGGTTTGCAGGCCATGAGTCAGAGGACAGCATGTCTACACTGGCAGGTCGTCGGGGAATGAGGCCTAAAATGATGATGCCATTTGATGCTCAGCCCCCTCAGCGTAAGTGCTCCTGGTCCTTCTTTCTTGGGAACCCCTCTTTTTTAGCACACTATACTTTAAAGGGCTTTTTAATATAGAGCTAACTGTGTAGACTCATCTTATTGCTTTTTTATAGATTTTCTAAAGCTAAAACATGTCATTTTGTTCAGTGTGGGTCTGTGCATGAGCTGTGTATAATATGTAAACAGTGCTCCTCATGCGTTCATGGCTGTGTGTCTGTGTCAGTGTAAAAACATGGCCTTTCTGTTATTTGTGTCCATCCGCAGCCGTGATTAGTGCTCACCCCATCCATTCTCTTGATAACCATCACCACCATTATCACCTGGCCAGCCTGTCCTCACCGACCCACAACTATCTGCAACACACAAGCAGCCCGCGGGCCCTCACCTGCTCCTTCTCTTATCTAGACAGGTCCGAGTCGCCAGGTGAGCCAGCAGCCCATGCGGAGCATAGAAAAGACCTCCGTGCAGGAGCGACTTGAGCCGTCTTTACTTACACTCTGGTGCTTTTGACTGGGTTTAGAAAAAAGCAGCAGATCCGAATGCAGTTACTCTGTACAGCAGGGGTATTCAACCTTATCCGCAAAGGGACTGTGTGGGTGCAGGTTTTCAACCAAGCAGGAGCCCCACCTTCCACCTCTTTAATCAACTGATCTTCATTGTCAATAAACGCTCAGGTGTGGCTCCTGCTTGGTTGGAATGAAACCCTGCACCCGCGTTGGCGGATACGGTTGAATACCCCTGCTGTACAGGTTTCATGGTTAAGATGTTCTAATCTCTAGGACTGTGCAGACGTTTTATATGATACTGATATCATGATAAATTGCCACAATACAGATTTTTGAGACACAATATATACTGTATTTATTTAATAATTTTTTAAAAATAAAGACAGACCAAAAAAATTATTGCAAACAAACTGGAATCAGTTGCTTCAATGTTAAAGCCAGATGGATGCTGATGAGTCAGTAGAGGCAGACTTACCTTACACACACAAACACACACTCTCATAGGGTAAAACATAACCTTCTTGTTGAAGGAAAGAAAGTAACATGACTGCTTTACTGGTTGTGTAGTTATGTAAAGTACTATCATATTTTTGTCATTTTACCCAGCTGTTAAACATTTTTATGGGTTGTTTTATTTTACATTTTACCAGCATTTTTAAAATAATGCTGAACAAAAAAACCTTTGACCTTAAAATGTTTTGAGGTATTGGGATATATCTTTGCTTATCATCACTCATACCTTCTGCTCTCATATAAATATTAACATCAAGAACCTGGGTAAAGGAAACCCAAACAAGTTATAATCTGATCAGTTAATGCTGTGTAAGCCTAAACAATCGACTGCACAGCTCTGCTTTGGTTTTTATATATATATATATATTCTTTAGAGTAATTTTTTTTCTCTGAACCCACGGTATGTACTGCTTTTTCATAATTGCTTGCTTCCATTTCATAAATGGTGACATTTCTGTCAAATTCCATCCATGTTGTAATATGAAATAGTATGTGCGTTCCTAGCAGATGTATGTATTAGTGGTGTGTGTACAAATATGTGTGTGTGGGATGTGTCTGTGATTACAGAGTCTGTAAGAAACACTCCCACTACAGACTTGCTGCCTGCTTCAGCTCAGCCCTCCTGCTCCATCGACCACTCAGAGACTGACGTCAGTTATCACAGTTCGGCAGCCGAAGACGAGCCCAGCTACAACCCCCCAACAGCACACGTGCGGCCTACACACCCTCTCAAGAGCTTCGCTGTACCCTCCGTGCCCGCCCATGGCTCCGCGTATGAGGGTGTCGCTCTGCCCAGCACACCCCTGCTTTCTCAGACAGGTGTGTGTTGTTTTTTTGTTTTTGTTTTTTTTTAGAGTGCTGCTGCTGGAATAAGATGTCAGTCAAAATATTTGTTTCAGTTGCTAACAGACACCTGCTGATATTTTAGTGCATATGCAGTTAGATGTTTATGTGGCCAAATGACCCAAAGGAAATAAATGTATAGCAAAACTTGAGCATTTTGAATGTCTGAGGTAAGTTTGTGTTTGAAGCCAAATTTGGGTAGTTTTGAAACCAGGTTGCAGGGTGAAATAATCATGTCCAAAATGGTGCATGGCCACCCAGGTTCTTTTTTAAAGCAAATAAATAGTAATAATATAATCCGCTACCAAAGAGAAAGTGACACCAACAGAGTATCTCGGACGTACAAAGCTATTTGTTTTTCTAAGACAAATGGCAAAGATCAGGCGAGAGAGATTATAGAGTGGATAAGGGTGGGAGCAGGAGACGAGGAAAAAAGGCGTATTACAAAAGGGAAATCCTAGAAATTGAAAAAGCATGTGACTCGGAAAGTATGTCCTCCCTTTACCAATTCCCAGACTTTTCTGTGCGTTTTTCAGGAGGTAGACAGGATGAATTGGGCTGTGTAGTGGGTAGCACATCCACCTAATAGCAGGAAGGTCTTGGATTTGACTCCGGTGCTCAGCAAGGGCATTTCTGTGTGGCGTTTGCATGTTCACCCTGTGATTGTGTGGGTTTTCTTCAGGTACATGGGTTTCCTCCCACACTCCATAGACATGTGCATTAGACTAACTGACTGCCCCTAGGTCTAAGTGTGAATGGTAGTGTGTGTTGGTCCTGTGATAGACTGGCGAGCTCTTCAGGGTGTACACTGCCTTCGGCTGAGATAGGCTCCAGCCTTCCCTCGACTTTAGTAGCATTAAGTGGTTCGCGAATGAATGAAAATATATGATGGATGTTTTTTCTAAGACCTGTCAACCCCACTCTGGACACGGCCGACTGAATTTAAATTGTCACATTAATACTTCGGGCCAGTTATTAAATAATTTCATCCGATCTGATTTAACTCACATAAATCATCCTCTATTCTGAATACTAATACCATGGGTATTTCTTGAAGTTAATATCTAAGACATGAATATGAATAAAATGACCTTGCAGCTGTCTGATGTCACGTTTAATAATTTTTTGCATTTCATTCTATCAGAAGTTTGTCTGTGCTGTTGACTGATGTTTGCTATATTGGAGACTTTCTCAGTGCTTGTGCATAAAACTCTGATCTGGGGAGTGTCATGTACAAGCACGTGATTAATTTCGCAGGTCTCATTATAGTTTATTAATCTCTAAGGACATGATGTAAAAAAAAAAAATCTTGGATGTCACCGATATATGTCATAATACAAGGTTATTTTAGATAAATAGCTATTTTTGGAAGGCATGTTTTTAATTCTAGTTTTAAAAAACAAACAATTGGAAATATTCATGATATCAGACTTCAAAAGTGAAAGTTTGGTACTTGGCCATCATGCTGACTTTGCAGATCCGACAGCACTGATTAATCAGTGTTATTAACATCTTATAATGAAGGTTGGGATTATTGAGTTATTCTCATATCATGAATGTTCTAGAACTTTACTGGAACATGTCTGATGATGGTTTCAGGTCCTCACTCAGTCAAGACCGCCTCCATCGGGACACTGGGTAGGACGAGGACGCCAATGCCAGTAATCGCTCCCAACGCGCCAGACATGCCAGAGAGCAGCAGAATGCTGGAGGAATGTGAAAGCGTGAGTATCACTGCCTGCCAATGTAGTTAGAAAGGGAAAAAAAACAATTGGCTTCTGTGTTTAGCTTCTACCGTGAAGTTTTGTGATAAAATATACAGCTCAGTGCAAAAGTTTGCATCTCCTAGATGAAATATCCTGCAACAGGAAGAAACCTTTAAAACGAAAACCACACTAAAAGTAAGATGGAACCGGGGGGCGATGTTGGAGACTGGTGGAATTCTCGCAAAATTGGAAGCATTTAAATGTTTTTATATAGGAAACACTCGGCGTAAGTCTTGGGGGTGTACTTACAGTTGGTGTTCCATTCCGTGCTGCTGGAGCTCATTCATCGATCATTTTCTGAAGCGCTTAATCCTAATTAGGGTCGTGGGTAAGGCTGGCGCCCATTTCAGCCAACTCTGGGCGAGGGCAGAATACACCCTGGACAGCCCACCAGGCCATCGCAGGGCAGGAACAAACTGACGGCTATGCAGCCCACTTTTGACAAAAATCCTGCTGAAGCACATTTAACCCCCTAAAGTCCACCTTTTCTAGCCGGCCCGAGCACGGTTCAGTTGGACTCGGGCACAGTACACTATTGGTCTGATTGCTAACCGCGCCAAGCTCAGTCTGAAACAGTATAAACAGAAGCAATGAAAATAATTTAAAATCAATAAAATACATTTTCATAAATAATTTGTGTGAAATTTAACAGTCACAGAAAATCCTAACACCTTTAGATTCATTTTGTTGAAACGTCTGTGAAACTGGACTCACTAAAAGCCTTTGTTTTAATTTTTTTATTCTTCTGAGGTTTATTGGATCTCGTTTTTTGTAGCTAGATGTGGAAATATTTGGCATTTAAAGCAGATTTTTAATCTGGGTTATCTTCTCTCTCTCACATCTCTGCTTTCTGCCTTCCCTTTTAACTATAAACCTTTTTTTGGGCTGCTTGTTAAATTGACACAATTGCATTCTTTTAAATTTGATTTGGAACTTGTTTCCTCGCATCAATGTCCAAAAACAAACCCTGTTCCGTTTGTGAATGCTCGTGCTTGTGAACTATTATTCTTGTGTTCTTTGTGTGATGCTTCTGTTCTCCAGCTCCACTGCCTGTCTCCTGTATAACTCTCTCGATTACCCAATATTCCATCCCTGAGCTTATCCCCTTCCCCCCTTCCCAAATAAAACACAACGTAACCTCCTCGAAGCCTGTTCTCTCCCTCCCTCCTGCATTAACCCTGTCCCTCTTTCTCAGAAATATGAGACGGACGAGCTGTCGGAGGAGATGGCTCACCTGGAGGGCTTAATGAAGGACCTAAACGCCATCACAACAGCCTGAGCACAATTCCTACACCCTCACACACACACACACACACACACACACACACACACACATTTACATTTATCCACAACCCGCCATGGTATGGACAGTTCTCAGTCCTTTACAGATCCGGGTGAGAAAACAGACTTTTTGGCTTGCCTTGCTACTCTCAGGAAGGAAATGGCCATCGAGTGAAAACCATTTTGGGTACTTATTCCTTCTGGAACATTTCACTTTTTTTGAGCTTCGGAGATGCTGTTTGTTACCTTATGAAAAAAAAGAAAAAAAAGGAAGATAACAATATGCTGGTGTTCGTGCTGGTGCTCAAGGCACAATTTACAGTGTTTCATTTGTGCGTTTTTGTATCTCTCTATATCTCCCTCTATCTATATATATATTTCTGCCTGTTCCAGTGAGGTGAACATCGGACACCGTCTCTTTTATTTTCATAACTCATTTTTGTATTACGCATTTTGATTGAATTGTCTCTCCCTTTTTTTTGTACGTCATCTATTGTGCCATGTTATTATTTTTCTATGTTTTTTATATATTATTTTATATACATATACACTTATAGATATGTATATAAGGTCAAAACTGCCTCATACTTCTTTTCAAAATAGCAATGTTTTTAAAGAGGAGAGAGCGTCAGCATTATTGGACTCCTGTTGCCGAGGAGTTTTTCCCTGAAGGTTGGAATGATTGCGGTGACGTCGATTTTGTCCTCGGTACGAAAAGATTTTTTTATTTTTATTTTTTTCCGAATGGGAGCTCCTTTTCAGAATATTGCCTTACACTTCTGTCTGCACTGACACTCGTCCTTTAAGGAGGGAATCGAAAATCCACCGCTTTGTGTCACCTGCCACTGTGATATACAGACTGCTCTTGTTTGGAGCTGCGAGATCACGGGTGCGCTGGCTGCTAGACTACGGCTTATGTTGTTTTCTGTCAGGTGCTCTACAGTTGTTGTTTTTTTGTTTTTCTTATAAACTCAATTTCATACAGACTGAAACTTGGAAACTGATGTTACATGGGAAAATGCAGTCTACACGCTGTTGCAATCAGTCTCGGAATGTGTTAATTTGATGAAGTGCTCTGTAGATGCACACACAGCACCTCAGGATGTTAAGCGCAAACCTTCCGAACAGGACTCCCAGTGGTCATTCTTCTTTTTCCCTTTTTGTTCCTCTCATGTAGCCATTTTATATGAAGAATTTCAATGTGAATGAATAATGAAAAAATGTGGCAGTCTGGGTAAACCCGTTGGATATTGGTGTGGTTGTATTCTAGTCAATTCTAGTCACCTTTACACCAAGAGGCACATAAAGTCTCAATACCGAGACCCCAGTTGACCCTGTCATAGATCCCTTTGCTCTCATTCTCGACGTCGCATTAATTTAAACTTTTCACAGTAATGTATCCCCCTAAAAATTAGGAGGACAGAATTCATTTTATTTTTTCTTGAACAAAGGTTTTTAATTACTTTTAATCTTGCACGGGGTTATCAGGGTTATTTAACTACAAACATCAAACAATTTACGTCTGCCATAAGAAGTGTGATTTTCTTCGACAGACCTCTGATCAAGATTCTAGACAATAAAACGGATTTGAAACTAATTTTACTTTGTAATCAGAAACCATCCATCAAAATATTTATGATACTCTTGCGCTACAGTTGGGGAATGAAAAATTGTACCACAGGTGTGACTTTTTCATACAAGGAAAACTCCCATACATTTTCAAATTCTGGATCCAGGAAATTTTTTAAGTTTTCTTATACATTTTATGATAGGAGGATTTTTGCAAGTGTGGTATAACAGCAGTCCCAGCAGGGCGCTTGGTGTACTTTCTGTTATTTTTTCCAACTTGGCTGAACTTTGTGCTCTCCAAGTGCTCTTGTTTATTTCTGAAACTAACCAGATCCTGAAATACTAAAGGCTGCTTCAGAGCAACAAGGTTCTATGCTAAATTGTCCATGTATATATAACTGTGACTGGTTATTTGTATTTCTGTGTTAGCCCTGTGATCAACTGATGATCTACTCAGGGTGTACCCTGCCTCTCACCCAGTGTAGGCTGGGATTGACTCCCCCTCCCAGACCCCCTACCCCCCACACCCTCACGGGTTTCCCCAGGCCTCCAGAACAAATGTTCTCCTGCTGGAAATCACTCCCTACTACCCCTTTACCCAAAGAACAGCATTACAGCAATTCTATCATTCGCTCAACTTCCTACTGTCATATTTTTTCATCTTCTTGAATGTCACTATGACTGTAACAAAACGCGAGGTTACAGGAACACATTCAGCTGTTGGATGAGATGACTTGTTTGGGATAAAACAATATGTTGTTAGACAGTAAAACTTTTTTGCACTTTTTCAACAGGTTCTAAAAAAACATTTCTTACATATCCTGTGTTTTCAGTATAAAACTCTATTTGTGTAATGTAGTGTCATAGCTTAGCAGTAGGCAGCTGGTCTTGTTCATATGGTTTTTTTTCTGTTTTTCTTTCATGACTCTGAAATGGTATTTGAGCGACAGGTTTTACTGTGTTGCAGATGAGGAAATTTATTGTTGCTTATTTCTGTACAAAGATTTTTTGCTGTCTGTAGAACAATCTGTGGCTTTTTAAAAAAAATCAAGTTCTAAAATATGATGGTGGTTGATGTCTTAATTTTCTTATACATATTTGTTTGATATATATATATATATAGGTTTATACAAAGTTCACAGGTTCAAGCTCTAGTAACACAAAGCTGCCACTGCTGGGCCCTTGAGCAAAGCCTTTAACCTTCACTTGCACAGTTATATAAAAATTGATAAGCCCGTCTGCCAAATGCTGTAAATGAAAATGTAAAAACAAAGGTCTGCAAGGCTGTAACAGCTGCTAATGAACGATATCAGACAAAAGCAAAGTTTGAGGGGAAAAAGGTTTTTTGTAACTTTCTCAATGTCTTGACTATATTTTATATTAATTTTTCCTCTCATTTGGTGGATGCAAGTTTTGTGTTTTCATGCAAAATGTGAAATTATCTGAGTGACCCCAAACTTTTGAGTGGTACTATGTGTGTATACATAACATTTATGCCATTTGGCAGATGCCCTTTTCCAGAGAGATTTACCTTTTATCTTTTTTAATAGAACTGAGCAGTTGAGGGTTAATGACCTTGCCCATGGGCCCAACACTGATAGCTTGGTTTTACTGGGGCTTGAACCAATAGCCTTCGGATCAGTAAACTAGAACCTTAACCACTGAGCCACCACTACATATATGTATGTGTATATTTTGTATAGGACGTCGATCAGGTCATCTGAAGAAGGCATAGACTGCGTAATTCTTTAATTTGCTGCAGTGGAAGGGTTTTTGTTGATTATTATGCCTTTATTTTTGCTTTTACAGGCTTAGCCTTAAAAATCCTGCTGCTTGGAAAAAGAGAATAGCATGTGGTCTTTAGGGAATATTTCTGGGCCATAACTGTTAATAATACCGTCTATTAATTTCATGAAAAACAACAGCTGATGAGGCATTCATTGTGGATACTCAGGTTTTACATTATACATGCTATCGAGGCACCTGTAGCACAATGGTTCCAGTTTTTCATTCGTTGTTCAATGGTAAGTATACACTTCATCTTTGTTCTATACAACTCTATGCTAAATACTGTGTAATCTGATTGGTTCACTATTTTAGGGCTCATTATGCACCCTGTGAAAGGAGAATGCTTGAATCAATTAAAATATTATCAAGACCATAAATGTTCATGCAATATATTTCACTAAAACAATTTTTTTCTTCAGGTTCAGTGGATATTGAGGAATATAGTTGTACCTCGGTTTTCAAACAGCTTTTTTTAACAAATCGGTTCATGAATGCTCGGTTGTCGTCACACAGCACTTGCTCCACTGAACTGTATTTAGACTAAATACAGTTCAATGGCTTGCACAAGGAATGCCCACTCTGACGCATTGGGCTGCGAGACGAGACTGACGCACACAAGCTGCCGGGGGTGCCAAATTGTTTCGACAACCGGGCATTTGTGCATCGATAAGCCACTCTGGGACCTGGGAAATCTATTGAAAGTGTAAAAGGAAAATAGGGACAATAAACAATAGCGGTGAAGAAAGAAATCATATGAAAGTATGAAAATGGCATTTGTGTCTGGTGAAATAAACTTTCTTATTTAAAACTGTATTCTTTATTCAGTTGGTATGTCATATTGTAATACGATTATGGAGGTCAGGAAGTGATTAAATGATTATACATGGTTTCCTATGCAAAAATAGGTTTTGGGTTTTAGAACAACATTTAAGAACAAATTAAGCTTGGAAACCGAGGTTGCACTGTAGTTAGAATAGTATTCATCAATATCTATCTCGCCTTCAGCGAATCATTATTAATTCATATTTATATAGCTAGTAGATATATAAATAAATATTTAATGTCTGGTAGATAAGTACTTTCACTCATGTCCTCGTAGCTTTCTTTAGTATGCTTAAGACAAATAGGTTTTTGTAGGTTGATTGTTATAAAAATGTTGCAAATACTCTTTTCTCCAGCATCAGGATCGTGGGTTCCGTCCTCACCTTGAGTTTCCTGTCCTAACCTACAGTGAGAAGCTCTCGCCTGTATGCTCGCAGAGTGCCAGAGAGCTTGTTTCACATCATCTCCAGGTTAAAGCACTTTACAGACTGATACTTATAATGCAATCACTACATGCATTTGAGAATTCAATTGTCTTTATTAACTGGAAGGAATTAGACTCTAGCAGTTCTGAAGTTCATTCCAACAGCTGGCTGTGTGACTTGCAGTGTGGAAAGGCCACCAAAGTCCTGTAAAATAAAACAAGTTATTACTTCACTGTTCCAGCTTTTGTTTTCTACCATCATTGTTGAATTGATAATCACACTCTAGGGTAAAATAAAAAGGAATGCACTATTCTGATGTTTATTATTGATGCATGATAAATACAATGATTTACTTCTATGTTCTGTTCTGAGATTAGAGATGTCATAAGGGTGGGGAGGCATAGTGATGTGTTTTCCCCCTAATAGAGAACTGATTTTACAATCAACAGTACAACTGTCTCCAATACCAAATTTATTATTAAGGCTGCATTTGATTAAAATAATTGTGGTTGGAAAGCAATTTGATTTGCTTTCTACTGTTCCATATTAATTACTTTATAAACTTCGAGACTGCAGACGGCCAATCTGTACCAGATTTAAGACTAAAGAACTACGTCCTGGTGCCCCGGGGTGCAGAGCTGGGGTGATGTCAGTGATCGAATGATTGGAAGATCTTTTAAATGTTTAGGAGCCCCCCCCCCATACACTCATCTACCTAAATAACCTGTTACATAACAGTTGCCTTGACCTTTAAGCTCAAAAATCCACTTAGGTCACCTTATGTCAAGGTAAATATATTTATGCAAAGGTTAAAAGAAAATCCACTGAAGCATTTGAGATTTCATGTTCGCAAAAATGGCCCACATGGACAACCCAAAAACATAATGCCTCTGGCTCTCACCGGTGTGGAGGCATAAAAAAAAAAACCCTACCACATTTACCCCTCTTATTTTTGTAAATAAGATTTTTAATAAAAAATTAATAAAATGAAAATATTATTGTAAAATAAAATAAATTTTTAAAAAAAATTTTTTCTGTTTTTCCGCATTAATGCGATACTTCAAAACAAAGGATGGCTGCATTTCTTTCCAGGAAAAAAAGTCATATATTCATTTAGTATAATCAAGTCACTAATCTTTCTAGCACTGCTATAATTATTTGTTATTTATTTCTTATTTTTATATTATATTGAGTAGCCATGCGAAATTGTTTTACCTGAACATTAGGGGTGCCGGAAAAAAAAATAAATTTTGGTTCACGTCTGAATCGTGATTCTTATTAGCATTATAAATCGATTTTTAAGATCACGTGTTTGAGTATTTCCAACCTTACTCACAGTGTGTATCATTTGTCCACACACGGCCTCCATCGTGAATTGTTCCAGTGAGTGGCGGCTCCAGAACTAGTGTGTTTCCCCGATAATAAGAACTACCCTTTCATCTGCAGAACGGTCCAAAATAAGCCCTACACTGAAAATAAGCCCTAGCTAAATCCATATGTTGCTCCCCTCCCCTCATTTTCTGTGAACGCACGCGCGCCAGCACCGTTTACAGCAGCGCCGCAGAGGAGACACACAAAAAGAGGAAGTTAAGAAAAAAAAACCGCGGTAAGTAAAGTATTGTACAGCAGGACTGAGGGGCATGATGGGGATAAAAGCGGGACTGGGGGAGCATAACGCTCATCATTTAATTTACTGGTATTAACTATCTTCTGCATATTATCTAGGCAGAGTTTTGTGTTCACACTCACCTGTTTATTGAAATTGCTGTTAATTAAAATAAGACCTACCCCCAAAATAAGCCCTATGGTGTTTTTTGAACCAAAAAAACCCCCAATAAGACAGTGTCTTATTATCGGGAAAACACGGTAGCTTTTAGCCTAGCTTTAACATGGATGAGGAAAAAGAAATACAGAGCGCCGTCTTCGCTGAAGGAAAATGCTTGCACTTCGGATTTTCCGGGTAAGAAGAATGACATGCCATGTGCAAAATAAGAGTCAAGTATTTCGGGAACACTTCACATCCCCGAGCCCACATCTTGCAGCAGCACGACCAACTCCTGACTAACACACATTCCATCACTTCACTAAACTCCCAACCAACTCTGAACGAGCAAAGAGGATCAGTACATCTACAAAACCAGCTGTCTAGTAATATCATTTCTTTCTTATAGAAGAATGTAGTTACTCGTGAAACTAGCATCCTTTGTTTGTAATGGTTATGAATCAAATATCGATTCGTCACTGCAAAAATCAGAATCTAATTGAATCGTGAGTTGCTGTTCGATTCATATCCCGACTGAATATAATAAAAAAATTATTAATTCATGCTGAGACCACCCATTAAACTATCAGCAGATTCTGTTATCTTAAGAAAACCCTACATTTTAAAAATCCCATATCCAGAATAATGCCAGACCTTCTTACTGAAATCAAAACAACATTCCTGTTTTACCATATACATGTTCGAACACTGATCCAATTGACAGACTTTCAAAGGAAACCGCTGTCACATTCATAATCTGGAATCACTTACCAGCATCTTCAGCATGTCTCTGGTGTCAGGGTCGACCTCAATGACCTCCTGATCCAGAGCAGAGACCTGAAACAGACAACAGATCATTTCATAACAATTCATCAAGAGTTAATATAGAGAAAATAAACAGCAAATGCAGGCAGCACTGTGCCATAGTGGTGAGCATGACCACCTCACAGCAAGAACGTCCTGGATTCGGGTCTGTGTGGAGGAACTTCGGTTTCCTCCGACAGTCCAAGTACTTGCACATTAAGTTAATTAGCTTTCCCAAATTGCCCTGGGGTGTGAGTTTGAACGGCTGCGTTTGTTGGCCCTACAATGGCCTGGGGAGTTGTTCAGGATGTATCCTGCCTTTGCCCAGTGTTAGCTATGATTTGCCTTCTCCTCTACATGAATATCTGAACTTAGAGGAAACTTCACCACTATGAGCACACAGAACTATCCACATAAAATACTGCAGATAATCATAAACAGAAAACACAGTTTAAAAAAATAAATAAAAAACCTGTCACGTTTTAAATAACTTCAAACATGATGCCTCAGACTTTTCCACTTTTTATACGAATCTGTGTTGCATTGCAAAGTTATCACACATGCACAAAATCATTCCTCTGGTCCTGTATTAATATTATTGTAAAAAGAATTAAAACAAGACGCAAAACAGGTGAATGAGAGATAGTAAGTCCGTAAGCTGCTAACAGAAGATAAGCACATCGGCTATTCACTAGTAAATGGGAAGCTATAATAGATACAGGCTTTAAGTTGATGCCTCTGAACCACTTAGTGAATGCATATTTTACTCTTACATGAATCTCGTTAAACACGTGTGAAAAGATCTTTCTTCCAGAATGTTCCTCACTAATCCTACTGCAGTCCACTGACCTCAGGGACGTAGTTGTCTCTCCTTTCTCTCTCCTCTTCCTGGAGTTTGATCGAGATGCCTCTTACTGGACCCCTCTGGATCCTCTTCATCAAATGTGTCACATATCTGTACAGACACAAATCAGCACAAGATGATCGTCATCACGAAACACTATTTGCTCCTTCCCAGAGATTTCCCCAAGCCCCCCCACATTTAACTTGAAGCTAATGGAAATTAAGCCAAAGAAATTATTTATACTGCAGTAGTGATGACTGAGTGGTAATAATTTTCAAGAATTATTCTGACTGTAATTCAAGTCAGTTTTATATTAATACTCTCATTACTCAGGGTGTCCCAAATGTCTTTCAACAATGTTCATACTTATTTTTATATACAAATTTTTTAAAAAGTTACCATTTTCAGCAAAAACCCTTCAGCCTTGCTTCGGTTTTTATTTTTGTCTGAAAATGTCTACATAATACACTGCTTTCTTAAAAATTTTTCTGTAAAATTAATTTTGTGCTGAAAAATTAATGTTCTTCATCTTCATCTTCATCTTCTTCCGCTGGTTCCGGGATCGGGTCGCGGGGGCAGCAGCCTAAGCAATGACTCC
>JAOUQZ010000004.1:5006289-5024764 GCA_028564935.1 Neosilurus hyrtlii
CCGACAACATAGCTCCCAGGATCATTAGGACACGCAAACCCCTCCACCACGATAAGGTGGCGATTCGAGGAGGGGAAAAATTAATGTTTGTAAATCTAAAATGATTTTGTACAGACTCAATAATGTAAACAAAGTTAAAATATATTACATTTGTCCTAAAAATAAATAAATAAAATGCCTGCGACTTTTATGCACCTGGTTACACGTCCTATTATCTTAAAATCACCAATTCTATTACGATAAGAGCCTTGAAACAGTTTGTGTTTGTTAAGAGGAGGAACATCTTAAAGGAGATGACATTAGTCCAAAAATGGTTCATGTATAATTAATTTCACATCCCTGTGCATCTTAGACAGTTTCTGTTAAATCACTAAAATAAGAACTGATGCAAATGTTTATGGAAAATAATTGGGTGAGATGCACGACCATTAAACATTAGCTACAACCGAAGTCACCAACCTTTTGCAGCAAGTGGAGTTTCTTTTTAAAATCTATCACCCTTGATTCTAACCACACACCTACATTACAACTAAACCTCATTCTGTAGAAACAGATAACAGTAAATAGGCTTTAACTCCACTACCATAAATCTCAAAGATAACAGTGCCCTTACAAAGTTACACTATATATATTTATATACAACTATATTTAAACAGTAGACATGAGTTGGACGCTCACCCTGCTATTTTGTTGCGCAGAGGCTTGCTGGGAATGATGGCGATCTCCTCACATACTCTCTTGTTGACGTGGAAGTCACTGCCCAGTCGAGTGTAGTACTTCTCAATGATGACTCGAGAAGCCTTCTTCACTGTCTTCGTCCTTACACGGCCCTGATTACAAATAAAAAACCCACAGAACTTCATTATCAATCTCATATCATTAATTTTATATATATATATATATATATATATATATATATATATATATATATATATATATATATATACACCCCCCTTTTTCAGATTTCATTGTTCCATCAGCAAAACAGGCCCAAAACCATGATACTACCACCACCATGTTTCACAGATGGAATACGGTTCTTATGCTGGAATTCAGTGTTTTCCTTTCTCCAAACAAAACGCTTCTCGTTCATCTCACTCATCCAGCCAAGACATTTTTCCAATAGCCTTCTGGTTTTTCTGGTTGATCAAATGAGCTTTAACAAACTGCAGATGGAGCAGCCATGTTCTTCTTGGAGAGCAGTGGCCTTGCAACCCTGCCATGCACACCTTTGTTGTTCAGTGCTCTCCGGATGGTGGACTTACAAACGTTAACGTTGGCCAATGTGAGAGAGACCTTCAGCTGCAGAATTTACCCTGTGGTCCTTCACGATCTTGCCGACTATTACACACCTTTCTCGAGCTGAGCTTAGGTGGTCAACCACTCCTGGGGAGGGTAACAATGATCTTAAACTTCCCCCATTTCTACACAATCTGTCTTACTGTGGATTGGTGGAGTCCAAACCATTTAGAGATGCTTTGTAACCTTTTCCAGCCTGATGAGCTTCATCAACCCTTTTTGTTTTAGGTCATATTTATGCAGAAATGTAGAAAATTCTTAAACTTTTAAGCACCACTAAAGAATTACTTGGTGCATCCCTCAAGTGTGATCCTGCTCACCCTTCACATTTTATATTTATATTTATATATAGAAGGACCAAACTTATCCATGTACTGGAAGGAAGGTTTAGGTACCAGCTAGATTACCTGCACTTCGTTTTAAACATGTTTTCTTGCTGGCCAAATAAAATAAGAGATAAAACAGTAAAGCTCACGTGCTAGGCAGCGTTTCTTGCTAAATTAATATTCAAGTCTGTCAGAAATACACCGACGGAGCTGATCCTCAGTCCTGGCTGTAAAGAAACACTTTAGAGAACTTCTGAGCTCGCGCCTCGAGTGCTCTTTATTCAGAACATAGAAACCCAACAACAATAACCGAGAAGAAACCGCATTCACGGCGCTCATCTTCCCCAGTGACGTGAAGAAATAATATCTGATGCTTCAAACACTGATAAGAAAGAACTGACAGAGATGACGACGGATTTACTAAGATTCAACTCCCGAACAGTAACAACCCACCATATTGACTCCGGTCTCAGAAAAGGACCTGAAGAGGAGCAGAGCGGAAGTTTTTATCTTGCAGCGGAAGTATAATAAAAGTCCCAAAGGCAGAATTATTATTATTATTATTGTTATTATTGTTGTTGTTTTTTTATTATTGTTGTTAATAATAATAATGATAATAATAATAATAGCAGCATTGTGAAATACCTTTTTCTTTTGTAATGAATTCATCTTGAGTTTGCTCATTAAGCTTCTGCAATATAAACACTGCAGTGTTTGTTGTGTCAAGTATAAAATTGTAAGATCTTTGGTGGGGGTTTTTTATGTTAAAATTGTTTATTATTCAAGATATTTCATGGAATTCTGCAAATATGGAACTTTGTTAGTAAGACCCTTGTACTAAATTAAGTTGTGGTTAGTGTGTGATAATGTAGTGTATTGGGTGCAGGGAATAAATTGAAGGGAAAAAAAACTATATCTACAGAATTATAGATCATGACAATTCTAACTTTAATAAAAATCCATTGAAACTGGTCCTTGCACTGGGCAATATTTTGACTTGAGGAATCTGCATATTTTGTTTGACTCTAGGTAATTAAACCAAAATTGCAACAATTACAAAAAAAACAAACAAACAAACAAACAAAAAAAAACCACTTGGCTCAAAATATTTCTACTAAATAATCTTCTCGACAATAAAACAAATGAGGAACGAGACTAAAAGATGAAACAAACAGGAGCAACAGGGACACAAAAGTTGGGACACAAAAGTTGAGACAATTTCCTTTATTTTACATAAAAAAGGGTGCAAACTTGAGTTTCCCTTTAAGAGTTTAAGGGAATAAAAATTGTATTTGAAAGGTTAAATGTTGTACTTCATATGACTCCTCAGGGGATAAAAAAAAACCTTTAAGACATTTATCTTTGTGAAAAGGAAACAACAGGAAAAAAACAGAAATGGGTCCCTCACAATCGAAAGCCCTTGACTAAACAAAACCATTCAGATTCATCAACATTCATATTTCAGCACGGATTTATGACCTCAAATTCAATGCATGAGCAGATTTTTATATATGACCAGAACCAGAAAGGGATTTACAGTACTGTACAAGTCAAACTTTAATTTCTTGGAGAGAAAAAGAAAATCATCGTGTTGCACAGAATCTTTCACAAAACACTGAGAGGAAAAAATAAAGTAGTGATAAAATATAAATGATACGTGGAATATCGTAGCGCTGTTCGATCCGAACTTTGTTAAACAGCGTGCCGTTTACTTAAGCAGATCTATGAATTTTATTCACATTAAATTTTCACACTGATTTAATCCAACGATGCTGAATAGCAATGGCAATGAAGAAAGAATGCTGAGCTAGAAAATACATGCAGGATTTAAAGCTGAGCCTAGATGTTAAAAACTGAAGGCAGCATTTACAGAAGCCGTACAACTGTAACCCGACTCAACAGAAAGTGTGGGAAGTTCATGCCCAGACTGTACATCAAATCAAGTCTCATCTCCATGGATTCACTGCTGCATTCTTATTCATAATAAGAAATAGAAACGCTCAGCCCTCTACTCCATGATGCTATTTCATGTTTTTATAAGCTCTCATTTCAACCTTTTCAGACGTTTAAAATTAAATGGCTAAAAATAATGGCTAGTAAGTCACCCACAGAGCACAGGGATATTTCTGATGAAAAGTTTAGTTTATTATACACTACATGGTGACGGTGCAATATGACTGGTTTGCAATTTCAGAATAATGGATATTATCCAGCTCTTACATTGGGATAATGTTTGAATCAAAACACAGGTGAAAAACTCATTGTCAGAGTCACTGATTCTGAAATCCTAGAAATTCAAGAAATGACAAAAATTACAAAGAAAGCTACGCAAATATGGCTTTTGCATTGTTTCAAAGTAAAAACAAGCACTTCTTTTAGCTATGAATGAGCTTCAAAAGATGTAATGGAATGTGTGTGACCATTTTCATACATTAAGACATGTCCTGTTCACCTTTATGCTAAATAATGTGCAATACAGAACAGTGCAATCTGATTCTCAGGAATAATTATCCACCCGGTGAACTCAGGACGACGCTTGAATCAATTAAAAATATGAACCATAAAATTATGTTTTATGTTTCATAAAAAATATGAAACATAAAATCTTGATTTAGTTTGCTTATGTTGCCATGTAGTATATAGTAAAACATTAATTGGCCTCAGGCTCAGGGGATAATCGTTGAATTGAACAGTCTTGGAGATGAAACACTGGACTACTTAGCGATATCCACCTCATCTTCAGTGGATAATTAATATTTATTTACCACCTTATCTTGGAAAGAATGATTAATATGAAAACAGGCAAACTTGGAAAGATGATGTAACTAATTGGGCTAGTAGTCATTACTCTGGCTTCAACCCATAGGCCAGGAAAAAGAAACGTCTTAATAACGTCCGTAAAATGTCAAGAATTTCAGTGTGTGTGTATATAGTGTTTAAAGAAATAGAGTGATCCCTTTTTAGTGAAACTGGTCAGCAGATGGCTCCCTTTGCCTACTCCAAAACATTTCCCATGTGACCCTGCCTTGCTTCCAATCATCTTCATCTTTGAAAAAACACACAAACAAAAAACAACCAAAGAAGTTGATCTGGATCTTCTACCCAAACCTCAACCTTAAACTGAATAACACTGATCCTGAATTTGGGCAAAACTAACAGATCTGCAGCATCAAGGCTCCACTTGCCCCAAAATTATGAAACCTGGCAAAAGGGGATAGAAGAGTGTAGGACAGGAGGAAGTGTACAGACTTGTCTTCTCACACAAGTCGTTCTCCCTTAAGCAAGTTCACAGGCACACCTGACAGCAGCAAGCAGCACCCATCCAAATAAAAAAAAAATAATCCTAAACTCCCACCAAACATTCATGTAGAGGCACATACTATGCAAATACAAGAAACAGTTTAAATTAGAGAGAGAGGGAGAGAAAAAAAAAAAACGCTAGAAAGAAGCCTCTCCTTAGAAACCACAGGGAGAGATTCCAACAGAGTCTGTAGGATTCAAGTAGTTTCCACAAAATAATTTACAACCGAAGTGACTCGAGATACACAGGATGAGGGTGAGATTAAAAAAAAAAAAACCTCTAAAGAAACAAAGCATTTGAAATATTGCTCACGATGCATGTTGCATACAGCCAGGTTCAACGGCGAGCTGCCTGTCCCTGATATTCCGTACCACTAACACAGAGTGACAACTGTTCCTCAGCGGTTAAGGACGTTGGGTTCATCCCGCAGTCACACAAGCAAACAAGAGAAAACTGTCTAGTTTAAAATGATCCTTATTGTTGTTTTGGTCCAATTTAAAAACGAGTCATGCTTCCATTGCAGTGTACACCCTTTGGGTTTCGGTGAACTGTTACCCTGCTACATGACCTGAACTTTCTAGAAATATTATTAGTGGTCCTTATATAAAAAAAAAAACAAAAAAACAAACAAACAAAAAAAAACAACCACCATTAAAAATTTTTTTACTGGCTAAAGAAATCAAGAAAGACCTTCAAACATTAAAATGGGAATAGTGCAGAAGAGGACCGGCAACTGAAGGTAGTGAAAGTGTAGTGCAGTCCAAGTGTAGTTCAAGATTTCTCTCTCTCAATATTCTGTACGCCATGTAAAGGCACCCCCCCAAAAAAAAAGTTATAGAATTTCATATACTTTCAATTCACATTTACTATGCATAAAAAAACACATCACAAAACCAGGGAATTTTCACGATCACTGGGGGCAAAAAGATAATCACCAAAAAATAAAAATAAAAAAAGAAAGAAATTATCCTGGTCACCGAGGGGCAAAGACAAAAAAAAATAAAACAAAACAAAAAACATACAAACAAAAAACCCCCAAAACGTTAATAAACACCTAAGGTGTGTTTAATTGATGAAAAGATTGTCTAACTCCATTTCTGGAGCAGCACACTGTTTATACCCGATTCACATCTCAAACATCAGGTGTGTTAAAGCTCTCCAGAACTGAAGCTAGATACATTATCACAATTTTAAATGGTGCTCATGGGCCCTAAAGGTGGCCTCATCCTATATTCTAAGAGATCACGGGCCTACCTGGAGCAGAGCCGTGGTTTAGGACTGCTTTATGAGCAAGAAGAGATGCTAGAATTTCCATGCAATTTACCGCAGTCACTAAATATAAGATCTGGTTTGGTTTTGGAGTCGATTTCATTTGGATGTGGCTGCTCAAGGATTTTGATTTTACTTGTAAGAGGAGTGAGAGTACTACATTAACAAAAGAAAAGAGACGAGTTCTGTAGTGTCTTAAATGCAGAATCATTTGAAACAGATTTTGCAGTATAGTGTTAGTTAAGGCATTAAGACTTTAAATATTTAGAAGTGGCAGTTTGAGAGTCTCTCTCTGAAACAGCACGGGTTACCATCAGTTATGTTCTCTTCATTATAAAAAAAACAAAACAAACAAAAACAAACCAACAATCTGTATCATACACTGATCATGAATCCCCACTGAAACTGCCATGAGGCAAGAAAACACTTCATAAACAGGCGTTATTACACATTACGAACATTCGCAAGCTTCCTATTAAATGTTACACCACATTCAGACGCTCTGCACTTACAGACACGGTGTAAAGAATGTCATACTATCAGAAAGTAAAAGGGCATTTAGTCACCCACAGACTGACAGGATTCCACCCTGGAACATTAAATAGTTATTCTCTTCAGCAATCACTTCCATTTATATGGCAGAATAATAATAATTATAGTAAAAGAAATAACATCAAAGAAATGCCATATTCCAACAGGGGACTGGGTTCTGTAAAATAAGCTGATTATGAGGACGAAAGAATAAAATAAACGCGGTTAGAAAGTCTGCAACAATGAGAACCCACAGAGTGTCTCTCTGGTGACTTTAGCTCGGAATCCCAGCTAATAGAAAAGTCAGTTTGAAGTTAAAGCAGTACTAGATCACAAGAGGAGAAAGCAGCATGGTCGGTTGGCTGGCTGGCAGGTCGAAGTGGGTGGAGTGCTTTAGAACAAGCAGCTTAAATAGCATTCAGTAGAACTGGAGAATGTGCTGAGGCTCTCCATCCATCCTGGACCAGAGGTCTCATCATCCTGCAGAAGAGAGCCGGGCAGCGCATCGCATCAGTACGAGGGTCAAAGGCCATGAATACAGCGCTGTCACTTTACACTTGGCTGCTTATTTCACACATTTACAGAGTCCACAAGAAAAGGCATGTTAGCTTTATGTTAAGACAGTTACTGTGTCCTTCTCTTCTTTTATTTCTTTTTTTTGCTAACTCAGTTAAATAGGTACACAAACTCTGCTAGCAAAAGTTCTAAGGCTCTGACCTCACCACGCAGTCAGGAGCAGCAGAAAGGACAGAAGTGAAAGCTAGCAGGTGGTACAAAGGATCAATACATGAACTCCAGTGTCGATGAAGATCCTCCGTTTTAAGTGAAACTTCCTCCAGCCACCCCCCCCCTCCAAAAAAAAAAAGAAAAAAAAAAAAAAACCTGCTGGGTCGGTCACAAATGCAGAACACGGGAGGGTTCCGTCAAAGAGCCGGAAACAGAGGGGTTGAAGAAAAAAAAGAAAAAACAAACAAACAAAAAAACAACAACAAAACATGAACCATGAAGGAGTGCAATGCTGTTCCAGTGCTTGAGATCCAAATGACTGTTTGTGTATGTGTGTATATTCCGATACAAGGAAACCGTCCATATCCGCACGATATGTGCATTTCTCCACTCGCTCTCTCTCTCTCTCTATCTCTCTCTGCTCTCTCACAGGCAGGTCCCTTTGAGGCAAATCTTTTCGAGGGCATTGTTGAATAAATTTATTTATCGAACATTCTGAAAATGGGTGGGGTGAAGTGGCTGATGGATCATTTGTGACGGGCCGTGTTCTTTTTCCTCTTCCTCTTAAAGAAGCAGCAGCACCTGAGGACACAGAGATGGATTACAGCCAGGACGACCCAGCACTACATCTCATTAGTGCTATCAAAGGATGCTAATCAGACAGTGGAAGTAATGCTCATTAAATCTGCACATACAACAGCAAGCTTTAAAGCAAAACACTTGGTTTTACTCTACATAAATCTGTCTAATTTTAGCTAAAGAGAGCACACAGCCAGCATTATTCACAAAAAAAACCCCACATAAAACACACACACACGTATTATGCTTATTAGTTAGGAGAGTTAAGACAGCAACAAACACAACAGGATGAACTCATGGGAATGACTGGAGGAGCATGCAGAGGAAAGAGAACAGCTCCAGACTGACACATAGAAAAGTGACGAACTTCACTACAGCTCTAGTGACATCCCTGCTTTGCCCATCTGCTTTAAAAGCTGCTATTATCAGGGATAAGAAATTAGGAAATTAACTTTGCAGTGGTTACAAATGCAAATTTCTTTACAAAGTCTACATCTGCTTTGCAGCATTCCTACTTTTTCAGAGGACACATAAATCCTCCTTCTTTAGAATTTAGACCCCATGATGGTGAGTGAAATGACTCCCTCGATTAAACATAGACTACAGCACATATTTCGAGAAAGCCTGCAACTGTTTGGGCTTTTATGCTTTCGTGTAATCTAGGCCTGTTCGCCCACAGTCTAAGCTGGTCCACTCCTCTTGGTTCTTTTTTTTTTTCTCTCGATGTGGACTGGAGAGAGGGACTCACCACAAGTTGAGCATTTTCACGCAGCTACAAAAGGAGTGTGAGAAGAGAAAAGACAGAAAGATTATTAGACAGCGGTGAGACGATGAGACAAACTTCATGCCAGGCACATAAGAGGAACAAGGGGACACACAGAGAACAAAAAGGCTCAGAGAAGGAGAAAGAGATAGGAAGGGGATAGTCAGAATATCAATCCACACATATCTGCCGTGATCAGGTGTCCCATATAAATGAGGAAAAAACGGAGAAGAGAGGACGCGGGGCACTAGTTGGGTTCTGCTCGTTTAAGTGCAGACAGAAAAGACAATGTTTATTTCGAGTAATGCGGAGTAAGACTAAAAAGAGGGATACATGTAAAAGTTAAGATCGAATCAGGAATAAAGTGAGCAATTCAAAGAAAAGGAAAGGTCCCTCCAAGAAATTAAATGCTGTGACAAGCATAAAAACTCAGGGCTGTTTCTTTTAGGCTTTGAATCGTACAAAGCCTGCATTGTTTATTTGCAAGTCTGCATCAGTAATCAAAGATGGAGATCTATTTAAGACATCAAAGCACTGACCGAACAGAAAAGTGCCCATATTTATATCACGGGGAAAAAAAGATTTGGGTTTTATACACAGAAGTAAACAGAGCCTGATTCAAAAGGCATTGGAATAATACTGAACCTCAAAACCCCTCAAACACAGAAAAAAAGTATTTCTTTCAACCAGTTTTGTACTGTTAAAGCCATACCTATATATAAGGTAACAGTTCAATCTATAATCTAACCTACTAAGATAATATGCAGTGATAGTGTACAATAACACAAATAACCTGGCTCCGACACATACTTTGCCTCATCCACGACTTCCACTTCCGCCTGCACTGTAATGGGAGCGTTGGAGTGGGCAGCCAGCGGGTCATCCGCATTCAGTTCACCATTAGTTGAGCTGACAACCTGTAGCACAAGGATTAGAATGTAAGCTGTAAATCAAGTTCAGCCAACACTTAAGTGAATACTCAAGCATTTTTAAAGCCTAAACCTTTACCACTAGTGATTAGTTGCCCTTGAACAAAAGGGTTTTAATGAAAAGAGGCCAAGAGCCCATTTTAGGATTTCTAAATTTGGTTTTCTTTTGTAAATAATATTTTGCAACCTGAAGTGATATTCACCCCCCACCTTCAGCATTTGTATTGATAATCCCAACAGTCCATTTTAGTTCCCCAAAAGCATGGAGTATCCAGTAACCAAAAACAGCTGCGTCCAAATATGCATAGATCAAAATCATTAATATTAAAAAATCAGCACATAGGATGTCTGAATACTCAAAATGTTCAGTAGGCATTCAACAGTAGTTGAATGGTACCTGGTGATCATCTACTAGGTTCGTAGTATGCAAATGTAACAGCACATTTCGCTATACTACAATAATCCATAACACAGCAAGAGCCTCCAAATACCCAAGGACGAAGAAATCCCCAGAAAAAAAAAATTGCACAAATACATACATTATGTAACATATGTACATTATGTAATATCCTGAGTTATGTCAATCATAACAATAACATCAGCTGACTAGTCTGGGGCCTGCCATCTTTCTATAATAATTAGAATTAACAGTTCCAGCAGTTTGTGCTACAGTAGATCTTCTGTGGGATCAGACCAGACATACCAGCCTTCACTTCCCACTTGCATTAGTGAGTTTTGTGCAACAATGACACTCTTGCCACTTTTGGTCCTTCCTTGGACCACATTTGGTAGATAATTCATACCAGGAATTCCCCATAAGACCCACGTTTTTTGTAGACCCTGATCGGCCCTATTCATCTCCAGAAACAGCAGGTTTTTTTGGGGTGTTCGCGGTATAAGCAAATGAACAGATCACCAGTAGTAATTCTTCTGCTTCTTACTTTAAGCAGTACTCCTTTGGTACTCCTTTTGCTACAGAACAGAAAGTCGAGGGTTTGGAACCAAACCGAATTCCTATATCCTTTACCCCAAGCCGTGGCCTAATGACCCAATCTAACAACACTTACTAAGCCTGAACACACCAAGGTGTCTGCAACACTTAGACATTTTGCTGTACTCCACCTAGTTTAGAGGAGCTGGATCAGGTCCTACTACACCTCCTGGACTTTTGGTTGTGGAGAAAGGAGTACATGTGCATCATCTCACTACACTCCTCACTAACTGTTGCCTGCCTTCTTTTCCTTACAAGAGCATGTAATCCTTCACCCTTTTATCAGCTTTGGGATCCTGATGAAGAATGGACTCCTGCTGGGTCACGTTGAAAGATCACACTGCTCTGACACAAAATAATTAAAAAGGAGAGTGGAATGGGGAAACTGAAGGATGAGGAGGTGAAGCGATACCTGCACTGAGCCTCCATGCCTGTCCGACGCCAGGTGGGAGGTCAGGTAGGAGTTGGCCTGCCGGTTGGGCTGCACCTCCCATGCTCCTCTGCGGTCGGAGGAGGCCGTCTGGTCGGGCCAAAGGAGGCGCAGGAGCGAGGGGAAGAGGCGTGGAGGAGGCGAGCGAGCGCGAGCAGATGGCATGCAGGGCAATGGAAACCAAGGGGGAACCAAAAAACATTAGAGCCAAGGCAAAGCCACAAATCAGCATTGAGTACAATAAGGTGTGCATTTAGTTTGTCCAATACAGGCAAAAAAAATATCCCCTTATCAGTGGATATTTCTGACAGCAGGCATGGAGAAATGTTATTTCTGATGATTAATGATTAAGATTTGTTGGTAAATGACCCCAACTTTCTTACTTTACACAAGCCGTAACTTATTGAGAAATTACTGAGATAAATAAACATCAACAGCAATCAAAATATTAAAACCATAAACATAAATAAAAACAGAGTATAAACAGAAATGATTTTAAGATTCACGTGTGGTGCCTGATCAGAAGTGACACATGAGTTGATAACACTGTACTGATGAAGCATGTGTATAGAAGTGCTGTGTCTGATAAGCTGCTGGAGGAAGTGACATTGTCTTTTGTTAAAATTCGTCTAAGATTAAACTATTTCAAATAACGCGGGTCATTGTATCCGATGTCCCATCTATAGGACAAAACTAAATACTGCCTTTTGGGAAAGCAAAAGAAAAGCTGCTTTATACATAAAAACACAGCAACCAAAATGGGCAAATAAAAGAGGTATGCATGTAACTAGCATACGTAACTCGCCTATGTCCTGCATGTGTTCTAAAGCATAGGATGAGCTCTGAGTGTGCTCTGAATGTTCGTTTTAAAAGCTTCAACCCTGGTCCACAGTGTTGAGAAGTTTCAGAGTGGAGTCGGCTTCAACTCTTCACATTACATTAATCATGCCTAATTACTATTATTGATTGTGCCAACTTTTGCACACACCCAGGCTGAGCTCACTGTGGTTTAGGGAAAATGCTCAAGTCCTCACTGGAATGTCAAGCTGGGCCAAAAGCTGCAAGCTGATCTCAGTTTTGTGATGCAAAGGTAAATCTTACCTGGTTCCTTAGAGGTTGGTGCTGGGAAGGTCTGTCTCTGTGTGTGTGGCTCTCGCGTGTCACAGCTGATGCTCCGGAGTCCACATGCACGGACCCAACTGGTGTGGGCTTCACCATTAACATTGTTATAAAAAAAAAAAAAAAAAAAAAAAAAAAGATGCATCATTTTAGAGCAATGCAAAATTACACCGGGTGTGTTATTACAGGACACTAATCAACAATGAGCTCATTATTTTCCACCAGGCTCTTTTTAAATTTCTAGACATTACCCTTTCATCATTTTACTGATTTTAAGGAATGGACATACCTAATATATATCTTTATATTTTACAGGTGCACTTAATGTTTTAGAACTGATATGAAACATGTGTCCTGTTGTTACTTTACTTTAAAAGAGTTATTAGTCATCTCTTCTGTTTTGTTGCTTTTACCCTATCAATAATTCTGACTGTTTCTCAGTTAAAGAGAACATTTCAACCTGTTTAACATTAGTCTTAGATTACGTAACATATCCACCATACAAGTCACTGTGAATAATCTGAGAAATCTATAAAATATCACAAGAGAATTAACATACTGAAAACTTACAATTAAGTGTCAGTTCAGCAGTGCACAAGTCTTATTTTATTAGGGATTTAATCAATTTGATTATTTATTATTGATGGTTAGTTATTCAGTGGTGCTGAAAGATCCAAAATGTTTCTTAAAATTGCCAGGGCTTCTTAACATTCTGTTAGTGATCAAGTGAACAAGTGAACGGCTGAATGCAACTTGTAGCATCTCTATGCCAAAATAAATGGAGTTTGATTGCCACCAGTCAGTGGATTGACCAACAAACGGTACAACGTGCAAGTAGCTCAGTGCAGATCTGAGAAAATAAGAGAGACAAGTCTCCTGGAATCACATTTCAACCTCAAAAATGGCGACGCAACCTCAAAGATGGCCACCTCGGTACTTCACTCTCTAGTACTTTTCCTGTTTTTGTGTATTTTTAATGTTCTTTTGCCTCCCTCTGTTTACTTTCACCAGTGAGGAACTCTTAAGCATTGTCCTGAGTGACAGGCGACAGCAGATTAGGCTGGGGAGCATCACATCCAGCACTGGAGCCCCCTTCCAGGGGTGTGTCCTCTCGTCCCTGCTGTTCTCACTCTACACAAATTACTGTACCTCAGGGGACCCTTCAGTGAAACCCCTGAAGTCTGCGGATGACACAACTGTCATTGGACTGATCAGGGATAGTGATTAGTCCGCTTACAGAAGAAAGGTGGAACAGCTGGTCCTCTGGTCTACTCAGAACCACCTGAACCTGCTCAAGACTGTGGACTTCAGAGAGACCCCCTTAACACTCCCACCACTCGCCATCCTCAACAACACTGGAAGTCTGAGAACTACAATGATCTGAAGTGGGCATCCCACATAAACACTGTCCAGAAGAAGCCTCAGCAGAGGTTGTATTTCCTGCGACAACACAGGAAATTTACCCTGCCACAGGAGATGCTGATCACCTACTACACCCATCATACAGTCTATCATCTGCACATCCATCACGGTCTGGTTTGGATCAGCTACTGAACAGGACAGGGTCAGGCTGAAGCGGACAATCGGATCTGCCAGTTCAGGCTCAGAAAAGGGGCAGGCAGCATGTCTGCAGACCCCTCACATCCCAGAGTGTCAGGAAAACCGCTGTGAAATAACCTTACACATGTTGTTCACTTCACTACCTCATGAACTTTGATTTTCACTCATTGTCAATTACAATTTCTGCACTATACTGTAAATATTTATATTATATTGCCACTTTTTGCATTTTTGCACATATTCCTTACAGTTTATTTCTTTACTTTATATTTATCCTTATTTGCCTTAATTTCTGTATAAGCCTACTTAAATGTTTTCTGTACAGCGAGTGAAGTTAAACCGAAGTCAAATTCCTTGTTTGGGTACACAAACTGATTCTAAACTACTGCATTCTGATATCATACTTATTTTAAGATTCACATCAAATATTAGTTCAAAAAGTACATATCTATACTTAAGTGCAATTATAGACTTTTCCCCTGACAGTGCTAAGCCCCTCCCCTGCCAAGTACAGTTGCCAATGTCCCACAATAGCTGCTGTTCAGCACGGATTACACAGACACACTCTCTGAGAGGCGTAGTGGATTTATCAACTTCTGGAAGAAAATACAAACTGTCTCCCCTGGCTGGAAGGAAATTTGCTGGATGGCCAGGAGCAGCCCAGGAACCACCAAGGCACAGGCCTCCATGTACTGAAATCTGCTAGAACACCAGTGTCACTGTCTACAATCAAGCAAGTTTTACTTCACCATGACCTGAGAGGCTGCAAAAAGCAAGCCCCTGCTTTAAAATGTTCAAAGTTTGCAGCTGTCCATACAATGAAAGAAAATATATTCTGAAGGAAAGTTTGGCCACAGTGACCAAAGGTATATCTAGAGGAGTTAAAGTATTCAACTTTAACAACAGTTAACAACTAACTGTTAAGTATGGCGGTAGTAGAATCATGCTCAGAGGAGTTTTGTGGCCAGTGGAACTGGTACACCGGACAAAGTGAATGGAACAGTGAAACAGGAGGACTGCGTCTGAATTCTTCAGTAAAACCTCAATCTAGATGGTTGTAACAATACATAAGTGATACATGCAGGACATTCATGCTCAAAGAGAAAAGCAGGCTAACATTAAGGTTTTGGCAAGGCCTTCCCAAAGTCTTGACCTCAACCCAACCAGAGGTGCAGTCTAACATCCCACCATTATTCTACCAGAAGCTAGTGAAATGGCGATCAAAACCATCTGGTCAAGGTAAAAAGCACAAAGGCGTGCTGTATGCACATGTTGATTTCAGAAAACCCAAATTAATTCAAAACTTGTGCACCAAATGTTTGGTGGTTGTTTTTGAAAGATCAAATAAATCAGTGAGGCGGCACGGTGGCATAGTGGTTAGCACGTCCGCCTACCAGAAAGAAGGCATGCGTTCGATTCCTGGGCTTGGGGCCTTTGTGTGTGAAATTAGCATGTTCTCCCTGTGCATGCGTGGGTTTCCTCTGGGTACTCCAGTTTCCTCCCACAGTCCTAAAACATGCACAGTAGGTTTAATTGGCCGTTCCAAATCGCCATTGGGGGTGTGAATGGTTGTGTGAGTGTTGGCCGTGCGATGGCCTGGCGAGCTGTCCAGTGTGTACCACGCCTTCGTGTCGGCTGAGATAGGCGCCAGCTCCCTGCGACCCTAATTAGAAATAAGCGGCTTAGAGAATGAATGAATGGGTGGATGAATAAATCAGTGAAAGCCACTGTATGTGTTCCAGGATAAATATTCGATTAACTTACAATTTGCCTGCCGACCCAGTCATATGTGTAGTCAAACGTATATCCTTTGCGTTCAAATAGCTCTGTGAACAAGGTCCGCAAGTACTCATAGTCAGGTTTTTCAAAGAAGTCCAATCGCCGTACATAGCGCAGATACGTAGCCATCTCCTCTGCAAAAACAGAACACAAAAGCAGATGTCTCCTTTTAACCCTTTCATCCAGGCATCCTTTGAAACATGTGTCGGAGTGTTGGATGTGTCATACAGGAAGGGAGTACAACATACCTGGAAAGTTCTCACAGAGAACTTCAATAGGAGTGTTCCGTTTTGTGTCACCAATCTTTTGATATCTCTCTTTTAACGTGTCAGCCTGAAAAGTGAATTCAATCAAATATTACCTTTGTACAAGGAGCAGGATAAATATTTTAGCACTTATGCATTACAGTGACGCACCTTTAGTCCTTGCCATGGAAGGCTGCCACGGAGGAAGTACATGAACATGTGACCTAAGGCTTCAAGGTCATCCCTTCGACTTTGCTCTGCAACAAACAGGCAACGCAATATCTTATTAAGCCTAAACACGGAAAGTCTGGTCCAACAAGAACCACTAGAAAACATCATGGCTAATAGACCATTTGTAGGTAGAGGCCACTTTCTTGGATACCACAAAACAATACCATTAAAGACAGCAAGCATTCCACTCACACAATGAGCAAGATGGAGGTTCACACAGTATCCAGCTACAATTTTGTTTAAAAAACAAAACAAAAACAAACAAAAAATATAGTATCCAAGTATGTGACCTCTAGATGCAAAGAGCCTGTAATACGCACTGGATTTTCCTGCTTATCACTGTGTATGAAAGAGTCCAAGAGTACAGTAAAAAATAAGGATCACCGTAAGCTCACCCTTCCCCAAGTGCGTATTTATGGACATGTATCGTGCTGTGCCAGTGAGGCTCTTGTGCTCCCGGTAAGGAATGTGTTTTTTGGTTTCAGGATCGATGTATTCCTTGGCTAAGCCAAAGTCTATGATGTGAATGATGTGCTCCTTTTTGTTCCCCTGTCGTCCGATGAGAAAGTTCTCTGGCTTCACATCCCTGTAGATGAGGTTTTTGGAGTGGACGTACTCCATGCGGGATATCTGTCCAAACAAAATGTGGCTGAGGACTTGACCAGCAACAAATACAAATCATGCACTAATGCAATAATAATAATAATAATAATAATAATAATAATAATAATAATAATAATAATAATAATAATAATAATAAATCAATAAATAATAATAAAATAAAATGAATTAATCAGAAAAAGATAAAAGTACTGGGTAAATCTTTACAGCATTGTTGTACTAGAGAACAAAAGACCAGTGAAACTTTCAACTATTGACAGCATACTGGTCACATGACTGCAATTTTTTGTGTATAGCCTGCACCACTTCTGGATATCGTCTGCACTTGTGAGGTAATGTTTAAAAAGAGCTTGTCAGTATCTTTCAAATGACACCAGCCATGTACTGTTAACATCTACACCCCCTGAGAACAAGGCCATGCAATTGGGGCGCTTTGGCCGGCTTTTCCAGATAAAGATGCACATTAGGTGTTTCAGACCTCATTATGTTTCAGGGGGTTTTCAGGGTCAAAAACTTTGTTTATTGATCCACATTGGGTGAAAACAAAAGTAAAACTAAACTAAATTTTGCTCTTATTTCAATATTTTTATTTATATATTTATTATTTTAAATATATGCTGAACCTGTGATATATTTTGTAGACAATAATAAACCTCTGTTCATTTTTAATGTATTTATAACAGACAATAATTCATATTGTTTTGCATTGCTTGTTGATTCAGACATTCAAATATTATGTCTTTTAAGTCATAATTTCTTTAATCAATTTTTCTCTTTAACACACTGAGAATCAGATTAAATTTGAACTGTGAATCAGGCGACGTAGGCAGGAAGCTTTGTGTGCATGTAACTCTGTCCACAGGGATGAGAACAAGACAAGCTGTAGCAGACAAGGATTTTAACAAACTCCCAGCAAAGCTACGGTTCTGCATACAGCATGTAATTTAGTCTCAAACTGCTCTGAGACAAACACATTGCTCTAACAAGGCACGCAAAAAGGCGTGAACACGAAGAAAACTTTCTTTCCTTTTTATCCTCGTATTAACCCAAGCTAACTTCATTTAACTTCATCTTGTAAGTTAATTAACAGAATTGTGTTACCTGTAATTCTAGTAACATTTGTGAAAATTATTTGAGAATATTACTATTTGTTTACTTTTATTTTTTTGTTTGTTTACTAGGTTTTATTAATGAAAATTTATTTGATTTCTGAGATGGTGTGAAAAATATAGTACAAGTAGTACAAAACAGTTCTTGCTAATATTATGACAACTTACAAAAAATAACTAACTGTTTGTCAACACTGATATTATATTATAAAAGCTTAAAGTATAACATAAAAAATTGACAAAATAAAATATATAGAAATATATAGAATATATAGAAAATAGCAAGAATAAAATATTATTAGAAAACCCAAAGCAAGGTATTTTTTCTCAATAAAGTCCTCCGAATAAAGGGTGTACTGAAATGAAGCCATGGCAGAGAAGTGAACTCACCAGCTGAATGGCAATCATTAAGACCGTCTTAAGGGAGAAGGTGCGGTCACAAAGGTCAAAAAGGTCCTCCAGACTGGGGCCAAGCAGCTCCAGCACCATGGCATTGTATTTCCCGCATGGCCCAAAATAGTACACCTGGGGCAGGCCTTCCGCTGCGGGAAAACACAAACATTTAATAACACAAAGCAGCGCTGGTTTAATCACAATCACACACACACACACACACACACACACACACACACACACACACACACACACACACACACACACACACACA
>JAOUQZ010000004.1:5031550-5047617 GCA_028564935.1 Neosilurus hyrtlii
TATATATATATATATATATATATATATATATATATATATATATATATATATATATATATTCACACACATATACATATATACACACTTATATATGTACTGTATGTGGGGGGAAAAAAATAATAGTACTACACATCCCTGATTCATATAATACACACACACACACACACACACACTATATAAAATAAAGGTAAATGAAAGTTTCTCTGGATAAGGGCGTCATCCAAATGCCATAAATGTCAATATAACACAACCTTACACAATGATATTAAAGGTTAAAAAGAGCTCTTCAGTGGCTTCAGTGAAAAGCAGCTATTTTAGCTTTGCAGCTTCGTTTTTCCTATGGACTTCACTGCCCTGGGGTCAGAGACTGCCTAATCAATCAAAATTTAAGGGGAAAATTTGTATCATGTATCAATTTTTAAAACATGTTGAGCCTCTATACTGTATATTGCTAATATCTTTAACCCTTCATCCAAAGCAAGTTTAAATGTATTTAGTTTAAGACAAAAAATTATAAATTTTATTACACTGTTTACAATTAGAAATTAGTCCGTTTTTCTCTTTTTTATTAAAATTTTGCTCAAAAATACTGCAATTGAATCGAAACTAAAAGTGATTAATAAAACTATGAATGTACAGATGATGGCACAAACTACAAAAACAAATGGGTAGGAAGGTGAGTGGGTGGAGGGTCAGGAGATAAATAGCTAGCTAGCTGGCTAGATAGATAGAGCTTGTACCACCTAGAAGTAGAGGAAAGCAAATGAGCATAGTTTCATTTAGAATAGCTTTTTATTTGTCACTGGTGCAGACTAGTGCTTTTCCATCCTGGTCCAAGAGTACTGCTAATCTGCACATCCTGCCCAATCCAAACTCACTTGACTCAATCAAATTAAATAAAATGGAGGAATGGAAAATCAGGAACAGTGGAAGCTCAGAAAAAACTATTAATAAAAAAAACTATTAAAAAACCTTTACACCACCAACAGTGTTAATACAGGCAAAAACAGCAGAATAGAAAAGTTATGATGGTATAGAAACCAAATCCACTAGTAGACTGTGCTCCAGCCCAACCAATTCACTATTCATCCTGCCACTAGGTGGCAGAACAATGAGAAGGCACATACATACATATAACCCCCCTCAGACACACCATGGCCGGATCTGAGCTGCTCCAATCACACCAGCACCTTCTGTTTTATGCATGACTACACCTATCATAATCACATACACGGACCCTGTGTCTCCATTTCTGTGTAGAACACAATGAGTTTCACATGAAGACATCACTGCAAGCATTTTCTACATCTCTATACCGTACACTAGTACTGAAAATCAGATCGTATAATTATCATCGTCTCAGTGAATCCATAGCATCTTTAGTGGGTAGCTGTGGCGTGGGCCTACGCAGAGCGCTGTGTGCTTATGTTTGTAACACCCCTGAGAATGGAATGCACGCGGCTCTGATGATGACTCATTCGTGTTCAGGCTGCACATAGCACGTTCTCAGCAGAGTGTCTTGGTGGTGATTAACACTTTTGCTAGCTGCTCTCTGATTACACCCACTGGTACATAATGCAGGGGTATGCAAAATGAGCAGAAACGCAGCAAAAAACCAAGTCTCAAAATGGACAGGCTCCATTCAGAAATGACTGAGATACAAAGTACAGAACATCTGGAAGAGCAGTGCCATACCTTATGACCATGAATAAATAAATAAATGAGAACATACTTTTAAAAATGAGTAAATTACAACAGACAATGATACATTGTCTGATAATGATTTAAATTACAACAGACAGTGACAGATCTGGATAAGAGTGTCTGCTAAATGCTGTAAATGTAAATATAAACAAAGACAAAAACTTTGACTTGGCCATAAACTCTAACTGTGGATATGACTGTAATTTTAAAATCAAATATTTACAGTACACCAAGTTCACTGCATGTGAATTGTGATACTGTATGTTCAGGAAAAAGACCCCAAGCCTGTCAAACTGTACATCCATCCCCCATCCAGTCAGCTCCACTCGGCATCAATGCTCCAACAAAGCACCATCTGCCAGCAGGCCCGTATCAGGCCACCCACCTACGCCTGCTGAATCAGAGATTCACGACTGGAACATGCCATCGTGTGAGCCTTGATCCTTTCGTTTATATACAGTGCATCAGACTACACTGAGGCCACACCACCAAACCAACACACTCACAAATCTTAAAGAATGGTTAGGTCTCGGCTGGTGCCTGGAGATGGTTGATCAGTGCCCAAGCTAAAGCCCAGCCAGAAGCACTGGGTAAAGCCCCATGCCAGGGCTCTTAGCCAGGAGGAGTATCAGAGTTCAGCACAATACTAGCTACACATTAACCAGAAACAAAAGAAGAACTGTATTGGGCCTCGGGGATGGGCTTTCTTTGTGGAGGAGTGGGAACGATGCGAATGGGGGATTTTCACATGGCTGTGCTTTAGAATACACTAAGCATTTGGCCAGAATGACAGACATGGTCGGGAAGGTGGCTAATCATTGCCTCAGTAAAAATTTAATAAACAATTACTCATGAAGTAAACCAGTCACATGTAAACGTGGAGAGTTAGACAGCTATATATTTATATATTTGCACCATTACTGACCAAAAAAAATCATTTATATTGGCATCTCTGATGATGATACTAAATAATTCAATTACTGCTGTCTTACAAAGAATTTTATAATGAAACACTGCATCTACACTGATGTAGTACAAGGAAATCAAATTAGATTTATCACACTGCTTTTAACCAGAATTAAATGTGCTGCACATTCTTTGGACTTCAGCTCAGTGCTAATGATCGTCATGTGCCTTAAAACCAGCCTCGTTTGTAAATATTTTAAAACAGTCCAATCCTAAGATAATGATGAATACAGTCCTTTAGTGGATGGTTACTGACACTAAATGAACAGTAGCATAAATAAATACGCTCATAGAGAACAGGCCAAGTCAACAAGTGAGAAAAATACAGTGCAGTGTGCCAACGGTAAGCCAGAAGCTCTTGAAACTTTTCCTCACTAATTGCATCTAGTTAAACATCTAGCCTGTGGAATATATGGCACTGACTAGTGAGAGAGGGAGAAGAAGAGGGAGAGGGAGGGAGGATGACCGCCGGTTGCATAAGCTCAGAGACTGAGTAAAAAAGCCACCTCCCACTAACTACCCATGGCTTTTCTGAGTATCAGTTGTACTCCTACGCTGCAAACTCTGTGGTCAGAGCAGTGGGACTATCTAGCTACTCACTTCAATGGGATATTAAGCTATAGCAGCACTGAGCCACGAGGGACCTCCAGACCACTGTTAAGCAAAGAAAAGGAAACAAAGCAAGATCATACTGGTGAACAGATACAACTCAGTCAACTACTATTACTGGTAGATTAACACTCGGTCCCAAGATCTCTCTCTCTCTCTATATATATATATATTAGTAATTTTGTGCTCTGATTAGCTAATCTACTCCAAAGATATCAGCTCATAAACGGTGACCTCAGTGTCACCATAGAAAAATAAGACAGACAGAAATGGTCATGATTCATTCTAAGCTACAGAATTTCATGATGAACACATTTTTTTTTTTTATTTTCAAGAATTAGACAGACCTTTTCAGAAACCATGTCATGTAATGCTTCCCATTGTTCCGCTAGCAAACCAGAAGTGCTGTTAAGTGCCAGTTTGTCAGACAATAAGTTAATAAAAAATTAACAAAATATAGAAGTATTTAATAGCAAGAACATATTTATTTATTTTTAAGAATTAGTTTTCTTTCCCCCCGACCAAATTTTAATTGTTCAGCTAACCAGCTATAAATGATAGATGAACATGGAATTATTATGCATATATGTACATTTGAATAAAACAAAAAATAATAAAACAGCTGTTATTGTTATGTGTAAATGATTAATTTTATAAAATAAATGAGGCAGGAGGGTGCCACAATGCTAGGTTGACTTTGAGGTCTACTCAAAAACTAGCGCGAGTACTTTTTGTAGTAACTAAGCTCCTTAAACTTTTTATTTTTACCAAAATAGTTCAGCAACACGGCGAACTTGAATATGCGTATAAAGCCTAGGGAAAGGTTATTACAGGCATGAGATTCTTCCATCAGTGCAATTCCAACTTTTTTTGTTAATTAAACCTTTTTTCCGTCTCGGGGTTTCCATCTCTCCTGCCAACATGTTGTTGTATATATTATTTCGGCAGATCGAGTCCTGTTTCGATGCACCATGTGTTGATTGGTTGACAGGCTTCCCTTTGTTCCGCGTTAGACGAGCTCATTCAATGGCGCCGGGTAACATAGAATTACGTGAACCAGAAAAATGAACATAACTACATCAGACAGTTGGAAAAGTTTTGTATCAATTGTGCAAATTAAAAAACATAAATGGACGTACATAAAATGCAAACGTAAACAGAGCAAGCATGAGGATTTCAGTATAGTCATAGTATGCACAATGGCAGGTTGTGGCAAAATATCACAGGACGGTGGTAGTATGTGGGGTACAACCTATGCTCGAGGGGAAAAAACCATACCCTACCCTAATTGTTTTGAGCCCATTCGAAATACAGCATTATTTATTTACGCCTTGCGATGCTAGGCAGATAGGTTATAACAGATGGAATTTGTCGGCTTGGTGTGTTTAAAAACGCAATTTTCAGTGTGAAAATGGCAAAGCGCTAAAGTTCTCCAAGCCAGCCAATGCTTGCTAAATATTTCACTATTAAACGGCAACTAATTGGCAAAGAAAAGCTCAATAATGATGCATGATGTATTCTTAACTGTAAACCACAGTCCCGACAAGAGTAACGTAAATAATTTTATAGTTTATAGAGTTTTATTATATTTGTATGGCTTCCCATACAGTATAGTCTTTTATAGACTAAAGATAGAGGTGTTCTTACTTCAAATAAATTTGTGCTGCAGTAAAAGAAGTGCAATGCATAATATTAAAGGAGAGAAATACATTTAATGTCATGATATATCCACCCCCACCAAGGCTTTGCTCCTGGATGTACCCCTGATCTAAACAGAGCATCTGCAGCACTTCTCCTACTTCACATATTCCCACTCTTAATCTTAATGAAATCTCTGAATATATATATATATATACACACACACACACACACACACACACACACACACTTATATAATGCTATACTGATATAGCTAATACTAATACTCAATTGTGTATTCCTTTCGATGGATAACAGCCTGCAGTCGTTTACAGTAGGTTTTAACAAGTCTCTTGAGGGATCCCAACCCATTCTTCTTTAGCAAATATCTCAGGCTCCTCCAGATTTGATGGTCTTCTGGTATGGACCTTGGGCATGAATTCACCCTGAAGATTTTTAATGGGATTCAAGTCAGGGCTTTTTGCAGGCCAGTCAATAACGTTCCCTTCTGTCTTCTGGGGGTAGTTCTTCACCAGGAGCAACGCATGTTTTCGTTTGTTGTTGTGTTGGAAGACAAAGCAAAGACCCAGACTCAGGTCTTCTGCTTGAGGTTTTCTTTCAAAACCTTTACATATCTTCTTTCTTCCTAATTCTTTCTAACTTGACAAGACTCCCAGTTCCAGACACACTGAGGCATCCCTACAGCATAACACTCCCACAGCCAAGTTTCACTGTGGGGAGGGTTCATTGTGGTTCTTCGGGTTGTACCCCCTTCCGTCTTTCTTCAATTAAAGCAATGCCTCTCTGGTCACAGAGCTCTAGTTTCATCTCCTCTGACCTAAAGTCATGCTTCCAGTACAGTATGTATAATCTTTCTTCAGGTCGTCCTTAGAACACTTCAGTCTGGTTTGAAGTTGTCTCTCCCTCGCTTTCTTTCCAGAGTCTTCGAAATGTTTTGCTGCCAGGCGTGTTCTGTACTGTGTGGCTTTCTTTAAATTTCTTGATGATACTTCTCACTTCAGTTCTTGACACTTGGAAACGCTGTGATAATTTTGTATATCCTTCTCCAGCTTTGGAAGCAACGATTCGTATTCTCAAGTCTAAACTGATTTCTTTTGTTTATGACTCTGAAGTTTGTATACTTTATGTACACTGGAAGATAACCATCAGTTTTAACTAAATTTTACAAGCTTCGAGGATTACAAAGTTAAAGCATAAATGCACCATAGTAGATTGTGCTATAGCTTTAAAAAAAAAAAAACACTTTTGACCCTAGTAGTTTTGACCAATGACTAATCATCAATAATAAACTGATCATACACCATCCTAAGAGCTTACATTAGCGCACAGCAGAGAACAGCTTCTACTTTACTTTTATTAGAAACGATGTTTTCTGAGTGATCCATGAGACCTTTAAAAGCTATATGTAATAATGTTCAGGCTGGAAATGTTCTCCATCACATTCTCTATTTTCAAGACTGCAGGACAATGCAGTACAACACAATGTCTCATAAACAGACTGTGATCTCCTCCAGCAGATTCACGTTACAGCCAGGAAGAGAAGCAAATTATACTGCCAAAAGAAAGCTAGATAATGACTGAACATATTAGTATGACTAGCATTCAGCAAAACCATTACCCACACTCAGGCAGACCCCTGGAAAACCGTCTAGGGATTATGACTGAAATTAGAAACATGGCCCACTCTTTGGTTATTGGGAAGTGTTCACTCAGAGTAAGATCTAGTGTGGGGGAGAATGAGTACACGCTGCTATTCAAATACCTCATCAAAGTAAGGGAATGAAAATGTGGATCAATTTGTTTCCATGAACAGGTTTGTGTCTTGAAACGCATTTAACAAACTGCCAGTTAAAGGGGTGCTATGCAAACACACACTTTACATGCAAAAGTGAATGAGAACCAACAGCAGATGTAGACTGTTGTCAGCATTCAATATGCCCCAGTGGGTCTTCAGGATGCATTTGACCTCCTTCACACCTGTACTTTGAGCTGATTTGTTCACCATTGATGCATGTTAATACCAGGTGTGAAGGGAGCCCAAGATCCTGAAGCTCATGGGTGGAAAATCGGGTAGCCTGTGGTTTGCTGCAGAAATGAACTTAACCTTTGCTTCATAACACATGAAAAGGCTCCCAAGTGGTGCAGCAAAAAGCAACTCGGTTGGTACATGTAGTCATCTGCAGCCAGAAGCATTGTTAGCTTGACAGCTAACCGGCCGAGCTCGGGATCGCATACATTTGCTTTAGTCACTCACAAGCAGCACTAGTTTGTCTTGGGCACCTGTGAACTCATGCATACAAGCTCATGATAGCACTTTCCTCCAAGTGTGTTAGGCTGCCCCTGAATATGCATGTGCAGCAGTTTTTCAAAAATGCAGTCAGTTGCCACCATGCCTTAGAGGAAGCAATTGCTTGCCTTTACCTTCCTGGTTGGGTAGTTGTCATGTGATAGGAAAGAATAAGGTGGAAATACATAACTAAATTAGAGAGAAAACTGCGAGAACATCAATAAAAACGGAAAGTAAACTAGAACTTGATCTACTCCCATTCAAAACATCGGACTAGGATCATTATGCACGTCTTGAGATGGTTCACTACAACTGTACAAAGTTTCATCAAAATCCATTAAGCAATTTAGGAGGAGTTGGGCTTCCATATTCAGTCCAAGCTTCCATGGACAGACAGATGGATATGGTGATTCCTATATTCTCCCTAAACATTGTTTGCATGGGGTACAAAAAAAGGAACCTATAGTAGTCTAATAAAGAGATGTTATACCACTTATCTGAGGAGCAGACCTTAAGAAGGCCTGAAAAAGTTCCTTTTGATTATACTTTAAATCGAGGTGTTTAAACTCAGCACTGCAAGAAAACTGAACAACATGGACAACTGAAAAACTTCAGAGACTTGATGATCAAATACACTTCAGATGCTGTGATCCACGATTGGTTCTACAAGTGCTGACTAAGGAAGAAAATGAGGGGAAGTCTACAGAGAAGGGACAAAGACTTTCTCACTCCATCCCCCACAGTCATGGGAAGGGAGTCCCAGTGGCAGATCCAAAAAACAGCCTTACACAAATTTTCACAGCAGTGATCCAACCTCCCTTCACATTCAGTCCGTCTGTGCCTAATCAACTAGCATTATCATCTAGATCCAACCTTTTAAGGGCCAAAGTATAGGGTCTATGACAAACCCGTGCTTGAATTTCCACCCTCAGCTCAACAGAGCATGACGAAAAGCAGGAGCACGTCCCTTAGCTGGGTTTAACGCCAGAAGTCCAGTTTGGGGGAAGAACGATTGAGGATCAGCTCTACAGCTGGAGAGGACGTCATGGGAAGTACATCCTGAGGACGCCAGGATCACAATCACATCTCCTACACCTGTCACAGGGCTACTCCTCCTTTACTGAAGAAAGCCTTTTTCATGGAAGGGGAACACTACAGTTCCATCAAAAAAATGACTTTATAGGAATGATTTATACTTCTGTGTTAGAAGGATTATAATTAGCCAACAGGAATCAAATAAACTTCATGGTTTTCATCCCAGAATGAATTCTCATGTGCTTCTACTCAAAAATCTAAGGCTACCTTTAGTACAGGCTTAAATAAAAACCATAGAATGCTCTTCAATCTTTGAATGTATAGTTTACATGAATCAATACCCACTGTAGCCTTAGATATCACTCCTTGGCTGACAGGAGTGAAATCCAATGAGGCATTGTATTGGTAGGTTATATACTTTGAGTTCTGAGATGTTACACTTTGCAGGAAAATTTTCTTGTTTAGTCAATGGTTTTTCTTCTTGAGTAGAAACAAGACAGTAAGTCTGATTATGGCTTTCTTTACTAATATGGCTTCATAACAAGTGCTATAAGAAACACAAAGCATCTGTAGATGTCAATTCCTATCGAATTGTATGCATGATAGAGAAGAACTTCTGAATCTTACCGTGGATTTTGTAACTGTGAATCATGTGCGTATTTGTTCAAACGATATATTTCTAGAAGTTCACTTGAAATTCACTAACACATTTAATTATACTAAGACAGAATTGTTATTCCAAATTAAGGAAAATTAACTGTGTGATCTATAATTAACATGCAATTATATTTTGCTCATACCTCCAAGTCAGTCAAGAGTCACAAAACTATCAAGAGATTGAACATTAAACTTAATCAGGGAGTGGCAAGGCTCTGTTCTGTCCTGCCTGCAACATGATGAATACAGCAGTAATCTAATTCGTTATTAGCCATGATCTCATCTTATCTGTTAAAGCTTTCATCCTGTTCTCAGGGCTATGGAAATCATTTTTAAAATGGCTAATGATGTCTAATAAGTTCACAAACACAGATCACAGTCAAAATATTGGGAGTCAGATGACTTTTTAAAACAATGTGATTAATGAAAGTCTTTACATGAAACATGTTTGTGACTTTTTTTTTTAAATCAGAAGAACCATGTTTTAGGTTACATCACTTTAAGCACAACCCCAGTTCCAATACTTTGCTGTGTAATGGTGTGTATAATGTGTAAATTAAAACAAAATTAAACAATTTGCTAATCTCATAAACAGATATTTTATAGCTAATACAACATAGCAAATGTTTAAACTGAGAAAATATTATAATTTTATGGCAGCAACATGTCTTAAAAAGGTCAGAAAAGTCTGTACAGTCTAGAAACATCTGAGAACTGAGGGGATGATGGTTCTTCTTTGTCATATTTTTGTTACAGGTACATCAAAAATTGGTGAAAGGTCTGGACTGTTCGGCCCCTAGACTACAAAGCAACGTGAGTGTAAAAGATGCAACATACAGTTTAACATTGTTTTGCTGAAATATACAGGGCCTTCCCTGAAAAAGATGTTGCACTGATGGGAGCCCATGCAAACCTATATATCTTCCAACAACACTAGAGCTTTTTTCTCGATGCATTCCATGCTGCCAATTCCATAGGCAATAACTTACCATACCATCAAAAATGCAGGCGTTTGAACTGAGTGCTGATTAACGAGCCGGGCGGTCCATCTCTGCTTTAATCCGGAAGACATTGGTGTCCATGATATCCCCTCAAATTTAAATTTGTCTGACTACAGAGCAGTTTTTCAATTTTCCTCAATTTTTAAATTCGCTTTTGCCTGGAGAAGAGATTGGGTTTCTGGATCATGTTCACACATGGCTTCTTCTTTGTATGATCAAGTTTTAAACTGTATTTGTGGATGGCAGGGTGACACTTTCTGGAAGTGTACCTGACCCTATGCAATAATTGCCATAAAAGAACCACCTGAAGTCCCAAAAATAATGGGCCTCCAACATTGATTTTTTGGGCTTGTCTCTTGTGCACTGAGATATCTCCAGATGGGGCAGACGTACCCTAATAGTTATGGAGCAGGTTTGGGACGTAAAGGTTGCTGGTTCTAAAATAGCAGAAAAAAAACGTGTGGCAGCGGGAGGAGTGGGCTTCACCTTCCCATCCTCCACCTTCATGGCTGAAGAGCCCTTGAGCAAGGCTCTCCGGGCACTCCAATGTGTTGCAGCCCACTGCTCCAAGTGTGTGTACTCATTGTTTACTTGTGTGTGCTCACTTTGGATGGGTTAAATGCAGAGGCAATAATTTCTCTTGCGGGATTAATACAGTATATCAAATTCCCAGAATCTTTTAATGATATTATGGACCGTAGATAATGAGGAAAATAAGTGTCACTGAGTATTTCTCTATAACAGCACACCCCCCCAGTGTTCCTTGAATATGAATATTCCAAAACATTACATGCAGAAAGTCATGGACTCCAAAGATAAATACTGCCAACAGGACACTGGCATTCAACTGCTCAACAAATATCAATACTCACTGGAACCAAATAACTGGAAGATCACAAATAATAATGGCACCCTGCACCACTGAAGCAGTACCCTGATATGGCATTACTTCATTTGAGCCTCAGGAAGGCAACATCACTCTTTCATAGTCACTAATGGGCTGTTTCATGGTCAGGGTTGTCTTTTTAATATTATACAAGGGACCCCTTTAAGTCGGCACTTGCATACATTATGACCGTCTCTTGATTATTGTTGCATAGAGGAAGAGTAGTTCTAGCTACACTGGTGAAAGAGAAAAATATTGCTCAAATTTTGTCGAAGTACAGAATTCACTTCTCTCCACTGTAATAAAAATAGTTACCTGGTAAAATTCTGAATTGCACTCCCAAGTACTACCTTTTACTTTTGGAGGGATATTTTCATACAATCTAGAAAGATGTTCTGCTGCTTGTAAGTTCTATTAATAATCTAAGTGTCTTTGTTGGGATCCTTTGTCCATCAAACATGTCTTCTCCGGAAAGTAGACATTATATGTGAAAGACAGAAGTGCTTTTTTACAAATATTAATTGTTTTTTCTAAAGCAGCATAGTACTGTATAGCTTGATGAAAAATATAATTGGGATTGGCTGTGAAATACTTTCTGTACAGAATTGCACATCAGCTTGATAAGCATGTCCGTCAAAAAGTGTCTTCTCCGGAAAACCACAATGATTGGTTAATAATATATACACAACTAATGTTGCAGGAAACCTGCTCAGATAATGTGTTTAGTAAGCTTTTATTCTTAATGCTGTGAATTCTGTGGTGCTGGAAGGCCATGTGTCAAAAATGTCCTCCCCGAAAGAATTTACAGGCATACAGCTAAACAGAAATATATAGAATCACCTGTGCATTTTTCAAAAGTATAAGCTTTGAAATGTTGGTATTATTGTTTAACAAAGATATGCTATATCTTTTGTTTGACTTCTATCTAAATTTTAACTCAATTAAAACTTAAAATTTTTTCTTTTGGTAATATATTATATATTAATGTCTGTCCGTCGCGAGACCTGGTATACTTTCGCCTAGTGTAATTTAGACACAGTGTTGACTGGTAACAAGAAACCACAAAAACTAGGAGTTTTATTTTTGAGCTACTGTAAACCCAAAAAGTATACCCTGATTGTGAAACAGCCCCTATCAACTTGGCTCCATAACCCCTCCTACTATGACCTGGAAAAGCACTGAGAGGGAGGGCTTGGATGCATTACATCTAGGATTCTACTGCCTTTCTTGATGGTGATGGTGTTCTCAACAGTGTTTTCACTTGTGCTAAGATGTCAAGCAATCCTGGGACGATCTGATAAGGTTAGTCCACCATGCACATTATGAGGGTAGTGTCAAGATTTTCCTTTCAATTTCTTCCATCATAAGGAACTCAATAGGGATTTACAGTCCAAACAATGCCAAAAAATGAGGGAATGTAATGTAAGATAGGCATCAAGCAAGAAAACAGGAATAGTTACATATAAAAAGCTGAAATTGAAAAGTGAAAGGAAAATTTGATGATCATTAATTAATGGTTAATTTATCTGTTAATTAATGTTTAGTGGTCAGTACTGATAGTACATATAATTAACGATTAGGGATGATTCTACCTATCTCTTGACTACATTTCTGAAAGGGCATCCAGGAATTGGTGTTGGTAATGCCACCTTTTCTGAAGTGCTGATTCATCATTAGAACTGATTCAGTGGCCGGGTTTAAAAAGCCTGCTGTAAGGCAGCAATGCAAAAATGTGAACCAGATAACGCTTCAACCCAGTGAAAAATTCAGCGTTCCATGAATTGGGTTTCACAACTGTACAACAACTTAAACAACGGTGTAACAACTTAAAACCTGCACACTGATAGGAACATAGACACTTAGTGTACACAAAAGTGCACAGTAGCTAAAAAAAATCTAATTAGCCTTTTTCATACTACAGTAAGATGTAAACCTGTATGTAGGACAGAATCCTAAAAGGCTTTCTGAATGAGCCAATGACAGACTTCAGGGTGGTGCATAAACAGCGCTGTGCTCTGAATTATTGATGAGATGCTGCTCAGATGGATGCTGCTTCCCTTCAACTCTATACTCTCCCTTAAAAAAAAGCTAGCAAACCCTGCCCTAGGTATTAGCGACATTGCTAACCACACGTGTAACGACATGCACATTGCTGATATTTTAAGCTCCCTCTGGTAAGGAGTACTAGTGCTCTCTGAGAAAAGGAAGCAGAGAAAAACTAAACACGTCACATCCCCTTTCCTGGATCCTTAAAAAAAATTCAATCCACCTATGCTACTGCATAATAGTGAAAAACTCTAGGGGACCGTCGAGCAAATGCGCACAAGCCGCAGCGCTCCAAAACCAGCGAGAGGATTTGGAACATGTCACCATGGAAACGGTGTCACTGAGTTGCACCGTGACGCCCGAAGCGCTACTTCCTGGATTAGACTACAGAGTGAAAGGATCAAGCCTGGCAGAAGTTCACATGGAAAACAAAAGGCCCATCCGTCACACGACAGCCACTTATCAGGCTTGACAATGCACTGAGAAAATCCCATCAGCGTTAGTGGAGGAGGCCAATCTCATATCGGTCATCATATCAGCGCTCTCAGGAAGGAAATGAATCTCTGCACCTGCCGCCAAATTGGGTGCGAAATCACAGGAGTTGCTGAGAGCATCCCAGCAAACCCCTGGCATATTCCCACAAAGTTTTATGGCCTGCTGTTCTTAGAGCAGTGCAGGAGCATATGACCTAGCGCCTGTGTTCGCCGATGACTCATGTTTTTTAGATCCTCCTAGTGTGGTGCCAGTATATCGTCCATGTGCTTGTGGAATTCATTTTGTTGTTCTTTTCTTTCATTAGACATCAAACCACGAGCAGGTGAGCACAACAGAAACCAGTTGTGCGAGTTTAAACCACTCACACACACACTAAGCAACCAGATTCTTTAGTGCTTTGCTGAACCCATGACCTAGTAAACATGGCTACATTTATCGCTCTACAGATTTAAAAACACACCCTGTAACAAAATAAAAGCAAACAATATAAAACAGTCTGCCTTTCACCTGAACTAAAGAACATGCATGTAAGAAGCAGAGATATCCTATAACACTAGATATGGCATGGGCCTCAGGCAGATGGACTTTTGTGACGCCCTACTGGAAGTGTGATTGGTGCTGGGATTGCATTGGAAGCAGTACAATTTAGAGAACAGATATCCCAAACCTATTGGTTTCAGATGTCATTTTTAAAATTACATCATCTATAAACAATCATGTCATGTTAATGGGCGGACAGATGGACACTTCCTGATGTTCAAAAAGTGTTTATCCCTTATCTATGGGAACTCAGCTATTATGTGTCTGCTGGGGGCTTTTACACCTGAGCCCACTAGCTCATTGGGTCATAGCTCATCCCGGTTTCCGTGGCACAAAGCGACATGAAGTTCATCACCTAGTGGACGGGACACTAGATAGTTAAAAAATTTGATCATTTAAAAAAGCTTTATGTCTCACAACCCGGCTTCGTGCCTTGCAAGCCATCAGTTCATAGACTGATGAAAGGCCAGGAACTAACTCTTAATTGCCTACTTTTCCTGTTCTACCAGAGATGTTATCTAAAATGCAGAATGTGGTTCTTCGCATGTTTCACACTACAAACAAGGCAGGGAGTTGGTGCCATTAATTTTTATGCTGAAGCACTCTCATGCTCAATCTAGTATAGTACAGGATATCTATGGTAATACACATCTGCCAAAACGACATGCCTGTGACCAGAAACAATATGACAAATTGGGGGGAGGGGAAAAAACAAAAACAAAAAAAACATTAAAATCTTACCTGTACTTCCTAATGTTTTGTAAAACCGATATTCCAAATGGAGCTGGGGGGCTCTGGATTTCACAGGTTCCTTTAAGGTGGAGATGGAAAAGACTATTAGAAATCGCTCATACAATCCATATAATTCCTCTTTCAGCAGTTATAACCCCACCACAGAGATTTCCTTACTGGGAATTTCATCAGCCAAGGTCATAGTTGGCACATGCCTGTCGGCATTACCACCAGCTATTGTTTAACTTCAAGGACTTTATGCTTGAGTTCACAAATGCCATTTATAATCCAGTACAAATACTCTACTTTAAAATGAACATGTATGTATTAAGCATCATGACATGTGATGACGCCAACATCTAATAACATGCAAAAGTCTAGCAACCCTTTCTTGTGAAGGATTTTTATTTGATGGCAATACTAACCGATAATGAACTGAGTCAGGACAAAAACAGTTTAGCTTCCCAAGCAGTTTTCCAGCACAAAATTAAACATTACACCAAAAAAAGTTTGTACATCAGTAACAAAGGCAGCATATTACAAAAGGGACCACTTGTAAGACAACAATTATACTAAAAACAATAACAGTGAAAATATATAAAATACAGAACTTCTAGGCTGCTGTGAAAATAAGAAGCAAGTACAGCAGTCAATCTGTAAAATAACTAAAACATACAGCTCATTTTCTTATAAAATTATAACTGTAGATAAGATTAATTGCAAGTTTACTTATATGTAAATGTTTCCTAATCACATATTAATACTGACTTTTTCATTTAATACTGCCCTTACTCATTTCAAATACACACACACACACACACACACACACACACACACACACAGTGTGCAGTGAAGATTAAAAAAAAGTAAAAAATTACTTCTCTATAATTTTTCGGTGAAAATGTATTGAACAATGCTATTGTAGGCAACGAGAACCAAAAATACCATTGCGACAAGTATATTGAGGTTAAAGTATGGATAGTAAACAAAAACACTAAAAATACCGATTTTTCAGAAAAATTCAAAGGTGTCGGAAATTGCTTTTGCATAACATGAATGAACTTCAAACCATATGGAATGGTTTAGCGAGTGAACAAGTTAAAAAAATATGTAAACACTACGCTTGAAAGGTAAAATGCTGTAATTAAAGTAAAGGGTGGCCACAATAAATATTGACCTTTTATTCTCAAAAAAGAGAGGCTGATACTACTATATATTGTTGTTTGTTTATTGATATTCAACAATATGATCCAATATTACATGAAATAAATACTGGAATAGTACTTGGTTTCTGATTTATCTTCATTTTGTTAAGTTGTATAACTGCACTGTATTTTTACATTTCAAAAAAAAAAAAATATATATACACACACCGGTATATATATATATATATATATATATATATATATATATATATATATATATATATATATATATATATATATATATA
>JAOUQZ010000004.1:5062945-5074454 GCA_028564935.1 Neosilurus hyrtlii
CTTTCCCTAATCTTAAAACATCTTCACCTTAAAATGTAATGATTTACGTCATGGGGACTTGTGGTTTGTCCCCATAAAGAAGCAAAGTCCCCATAGCTTGACTGTGTAAACAGATTTATGTCCCCACAATGTGATGAATAGCTAGACCACACACACACACACATACACTGTCCGATTTTGCATTATGAATTCCCCATGATTGTAACTGTAACCCTTGTTCCTCTCTGCATAAAAAAACAAGATACCCTGAACAACCCTGTTGTTTTGAAAGGCTTGCACAAAATATCGTCTGATAACCGGTTTCACGATACTGACCTTTGAAAACTAATCTCACTCACACAAACCCTGCAAGGCAAAGCAGCTTTGCGTCAAACTACACAAATGATCAAACGCTTCCTTGTGCCCGGACAGTATGCTGATTAATCCGAACCCTCCACATGTCTGATGTGAGGGCAAGGTGGTACAGTGGTTACTACGTTCGTCTCACGGCAAGAAGGACTCGGGTTTGATTCCCGGGCTCTGTGTGGGGTTTGCATGGTCTCCTCGTGCTTGCTTGGGTTTCCTCCGGGTACGCTGGTGTTCTTTCACAGTCTAAAAAACATGCACTGTAGGCTAATCGGCGGCTCCAGATTGCTCCTGGGTGTGAGAGTGAGTATGTGTTGGCCCTGCGATGGCCTGGCGAGATGTTCGGGGTGTACTCTGCCTTCGCCCAGTGTCGGCGGAGATGGTGCCAGCCTCCCTGTGATCCTAATTAGGATTAAGCATCTTTAAAAAAAAAAAAAAAAAAAAAATGAATGATTGTAGCATGATCGATGAGATATAAATACATTTTGTAAGATGCATATTTATTTCAAAGTATATTTCAAAGTTGTCTGTATGTTTGGTTTTGGAGCACATTTTAATGTCACAAAAAATGTGCATGTTGTTAAATAATTATTTGGTCGGGATTGGTGTTCCACCAATAGAACAATTTAGGAAAACGTAATAGTGGCAGTTGCAAAATGTCCCCACCCCCCTCCCCAACTTAGTCATGGCCAATTCCCACCCACCAGACAACTCCCAGCCCTGGGGGGTTGTTTAGCAAAGGTTATGTGTTTCCCCCAAGGGACAGGACGCCAGCTGACTGCATCTTTTCATATTGCTTTTGCGTGCATCCAGACGCCCTAGGAAGAAGGTGCTATCTCACCTCCGCACACATGAGCTCACAGTACGCCTTTCCTCCCTCCTTGAGAGCATGGCCAATTTTTGCTATCTAGAGCTCCTGTCTGTGGATGGCTGGGACATTATCAGGATTAACCGCCAATCTCTAGATGACAACTTCCTGTTGGACTGCACAGGAGCCCTAGAACGTGCTAATCCTTCGTTTATGGTTATCCTTAAAAACATTAAGGGAAATTTAGAGTTATCGTTATATGTCTGCTGATGAATGGGTATGTAAATGTGTGTGTAAGCAAAACACTGAATATTCTTTGCACTTGTACACATATGTTGTGTTGAAGTACAACAGGTTTTTCCAACTCAGTTCGTTTGCATATAGTGATTCCCACAAAACAGCTGGTAGCATGAAATCAGGGTAAAACCTTTAAAAAAACTGACTGTATTTTTCCTAGAGGGGAGTGATGAGAACTGAACTGGAACTTATTTTGACTCGTAGCTATTCCAAAAAAAAAAAAAAAAAACAACTTACAAAATATATAATATTACTTGCCTTTTGGCTTCCTCCTCCCTTTTTATGGTCTCCCTGTGACTATTCTCCTCTATTTGGTTGCCTTTTGACTTGAAAGCTCCATGCTCAGTGTGATGGGAAGCACACCAGGATAGGCAGAGATACTGCTGTGTAAGGGAAAAGGCCAGCCGAACAGAAGGCCAAGCACGCATTGATGCTCTAGTGCCCAAAAAACCCCGCAAAAAACATGTATTTGACACTCTGGCATCATCTAACATGGCTATTCAACACTGTAACAACATTTATGGGTCAAAAACATGGAAAAAGCACAAAGTCTCCCCCTTTAATTGTGACTTCAAAGCATTTTGCTAATAATAACAGTAAATAATAAAAATTTGGCATTATAATGCAATAATCCTCGGAGCATGAGTCGGATACAAATATTTTTATTTCCCAAAGTCACATGAATACAAAATGTCTTGATTAAATGATGGAATATGTCAAGTTTTATGCTGTTAGAATCATATAGTGACAATTATTTAGTAATATGACAGTATTGTGACAAGGTAAAGACCTGTCACAGTAAAAATATCGGAAGACACCTTAACCTGCTGCGGAACAATTAGTATATACCACAAGGAAGCAGTGCGGTCTGCGATCAGGTTATTAAAAAACATTATTCTGAGAGGATAATGTTTGAATCCAAACGATGGACACTTACAGTTTTTCACACTTGGAGCAGGTAGCATCATCCTTATCACACTTTAAAATGAAAAATAAACCAGAAAGATCTTATTTTCCTTTGTTGTTTTTGTGTGTCTCTGTAGTATATGCTAAAACACCTTTACAGTTCACAGTGTACTTAAGTTTCCGTGTACCGTGTAATAAACTTTGAATAATTAGCCTAAACAGCTCACCTAACCTGCCTCTGTCATGGTGCAATATATGTACTAAACTACAGAAAATTTGTTTTATTTTGCTTTTCTTTGTTTCCTACATGAAATATATTTAAATTTGAGATAAAGAGATGCTGTTACACATAGTAGTTCATGCTGACGGATCTCAGCTATGTCCGTCATAACAATCCAGTTATTTTAGTGTATTTTCTGCAAATGTTCCCATGTAGTATAATCTAAAACAATTGCTAGCTTCAGGCTTGGTAGGTGACACTAACCTGAATAGATTATTCAGTAATATTAACTGATTATTGCATCAAATTTTAGCTTATTATTGAATTAAAGCTTTTTACAGTTGTCATTGTCACAAAGCAGCGTTACGTAGTATTTTAAATTTCTGTATTAACACGTCTTATGGTAGTTCTGGCTGTGACAAATCACAGGCTTATGATAATGTACTTGTTCTATCACATTCTTGTTTCCGTGGGAATGGCCACAGTGGCATAAAATTTGACAGGCACGCCCGTCCAGTTTGTCGGTCATGGGTACAGTGAATCGTTCCAAATGTTGACAATCACTCCATAGAACCACTTTCATCTCCATTGCTTGCCAAGAACATTCAACAGAAGGCTGATAAAATGACAGCAATAAAAAAAAACATTTATAATGCCTCGACTGTCATTAATATGCCTAATTCTATCAATGTATGAGCTCAGCATGAACTGTTGCTCATTAATTAAGGTAAACATTAGGATTGAAGGTAGATTAGCCAGTGAATGCTTTCAAGTGAGTGTCAATTTTAGATAAATTACCTTGTTATTGAAGTAGGAGAACAGTGATAAATTTATATTATGATAGGACCTTTTTGTATCGGCCAACTGAATATCTTGTGTATCACAACGGAATTTAGCAGAAATGTCAACTCTGTTATGATGGATGGATGAACTTCTTATGCTTTTTGGGTCGTCTGATGCACTCAGAATCGTACAGTTTTCTTACAGCAGTCCTGCGATTGCCCTTTATTAAACCCATGAGCCTTTTTACAGCAGTGTTAGTTTGAGTGTGCATGCATCATGCAATAGGTACACATTTTATATGTGAAGCAAGTATGCAACTTTTAAATCTACCTCAGCCAAATGTACGGCAGTCCCTTCTGCTGTAATTCAGTTAAATTTGTATGATTAAAGAAATTGCGTGTTTGTGAAAGGGGCTTTACGAACAACCTTGGTCTTTCTCGTCTCCTTATTTTCAGGCATAATACTGTATATATATCGCAAAAGATATTTTGATTGTGAAAATGTCCAAAGATTTTACAAGATAATTTTACGTTGGCTCTAGGGGAACATTAAGTTTTTCTGGTTATTAGCAGGTTTATATTTATAGTCGGATGTACTGCTAGCGTGTTAGCTCACCTGATAGAAATAAACGTGACTGTATATAGCTGACCTGATGTTGGCCAAATAGATTATTTTTAGACAAATTATGAGGACGGAAAAGGAGAATGCGTAATTTGCGGGGTGTATCAAATGATGTCACAAAACTCTATATTCTCCAATATGGTGGTGGCTTCCTCCAGTGATGGGACTTTAACGGGATCTAAAAATGCTCCTGTACGTTTTCCTCGGGGTGTAATTCTTCAGAACCAAAGACTTCTTAGTTAAAACCTGGTTTCTTTCTTTCATATGAGATGATCTTTCATCCAAAATATATGTCGGTCAGAACGGAAAGATGTTTTATGGATTATGGGTAAAATATATGACCAGGTTAAAAAACTGTCAAATTGTTGCAGTAGATACGGCATGAAAAAACAGAATGTACTGTTATAGGAAAAATACTCAGGATCCTTATATCTACTATTACTAATAATTATTCAGGGTGGATTGTTTTCGTATAACAGCACTCCCCGTCAGGTTTTTATTCGCCACTCAGGATCCAAGCATTGTTCTTCCCTTGTCTCAGAATCTTTTGCTTAAAATCTCACCTTCCATAGAAACAGGTTTTTTTTTCTTCCAAGACATCTACAAGGAGTCTGTAACAATCACCCAAGTAATTCAATACACTTTTAGTTAATTGAACTGGATTGTCCGGTTAAAGACAACCCGACTCAAACATTTAGTCATATACACCATAGACAAGTTTGATAGCAATGTTTTTTTTTGGGTTTTTTTTTTTTTGTAAATATGGACATTATTAAAGGGGCAGACAGCCACTGATTTTTTTGGTGAGTTCACCTGTAATATAAATCAAGTTCAGGTGGAATTCTATCTTAATGATGGATATATTAATACTAGTAGTTTGATCAAGTAACAGGAAATTCCAGCTTGTCTTTAGCTTTTAATTCAGCAAGCACAACACGACAAACAGCGACTGAAACACGAGTATTTATGCCATAAGATTATGTTGAAGTGCACTTGGCGTGGACATTTTAAAGTTTATCTTATTTTACTTCCTGGGGGGGAAAGCACTAAATTGAATCCCCCTTTTTAGCAACTTCCATATTAATAGTCTATGTTCATGGAGTGAAACAATACATAGTGGGTTTCTTCTTAACCATTTAATGTCCTGGTGAACAATTTTTTATTTATATTGCAAGGCATTAAAAATGCAACAAGCACAAATGTATATGTTATATATAAACATGAAAATTTGAAAACAAATTTAAGTACTCGATCGTGGCATAGTTACCAATTTCTCAGGAGTAAGGTTTTAGGTCGCCACTCCTTGATTAATCCACAAAGTGGAGATCAAAACATGTTTGTTTGTTGTCAAGTGGCACCTCTGGCTATAAAAAGCCTGGAAAAAAAGTTTACGTTTTTGAAAAGTGAAAATGCCACGACTGCCACAAGCAAGCAGAGACCACACCTCGTATCCGGGTCAACACTGACGGCGGCTGAGGTTCCTGGTACTCGCCACAACCACATCAGTGCTCGTACAGTGCGCAAAAGGCTCAGGGAAGAAGGTAGCTGGTCGTTCAGAGCACATGCTGGTATGGTCACGACAGACCGCAGGCGCTGAAGAACACTGAAATGTGTTTTTACTCGCCACTGTCTGTCTGAAATGTCTATTCTTGATTTGTATTTTATTCAACTGATTTGGTTAAACATCATAATAAAATTATGGAATTATTTCAAAGTTGCATTTTAATATATTTATTTTTAGTGTATTTATTTATTTATTTGTGCATGTGTGTGTGAATTTTACTAATTTGTTGATGTACTCAGCGTTTTACCATAAAAGGATATTGCATTGCTTTTTTCTTGGTGTGGCCTTTAAAGGGTTAAACAGTAAAAAATTTAGTTCAGGTTTTTTAGTACTACTACTACTATTATTTATTATGTTTTTTTTAATAGACATGCATTCTTTGAAGGTAAGAAAATCCTGAACCTAGGTCATAATATAATTTACTGTTTTTTTAGTGGTATTAGAAAACGTATTTCTCCACAAGAAGAAAAAAACATTGACTAGCTAGTGCACTCAGCATCGATGGTGGCGGCGCATGTAGGGTTGACTGTGTGGGCATGTGTGCATAGACATGACGACAAAATCGAACTCATGGCTATATGACATTTGCAATTATGGGGCTCCGCTGTTATATCATCATATGGCCCAACCATCGCTGTTCTACTCCATAAAAGTTTGACTGTGCTTCATTTGATGTACACCTCAAATACAAATTTGAGTTTGCTACTCTGTTTTCCGTATTTGTTTGTATCTCCTTGTTATCCATGGAGCAGCCACAGATGTCAAAGAGCTCAGTGTTTGGCCTCTGGAACTGCTCAGTATACCCTTCTCTTGAAAGCACACTGGCCTTTGAGTCCCCTTTTTAGGCATGTCAAAAACAAAGGGGCTTTTGTCCTACGCCCAGTAACCTACTATCACTGCAGTGTACACCACAGACACAAGCAAGAGCTCTCTGGCCTCTGCTATAAACTGCAAGGAAATAGAGATATAACCATTATAACTTTTAATATTGTGATGTTGCATCACAGATTCTCAATTATCCAAATAACTCCATTATCATGCATTACATTGGAAGCTGATTGAATGTCAAAATGTATCAAAGTTATCGATTCTAATTAGGGATGAGCGGTATGAAAGTATATTCAGTCTTGATGGTGTAAATTGTACAATGGTAGAGATTCATTTTCTAAGCCGCGTAATCCTAATTAGGGTCGTGGCGTGACTGGTGCCCATCTCAGCCAACTCTGGGCGAGGGCGGAGTACACCCTGGACAGCTCACCAGGCCATTGCGCACAACCCTTCACGCTCGCACCTAGAGGCGATTTGGAACAGCCAGTTCCGCCCCGATCCCAGGAATCGAACCCAGAAACGCTCTGATCCCAAGAATCAAACCCAGGCCTTCTTGCTGTGAGGCGGACGTGCTAACTACTGCGTCACCGTGCCACCTGAGACTCTTTTCTCTGTTTTATTTTTATCATTTGAAATCTAGATGTATGTAGGATGACGAGCTCCCAGCAAAGGTAGGTACAGAGCCTAAGAGCTGTGTACCAGTGTCTCTCAAAACCTTCAGAGCTGTGGTAGTACTGTGCAGAAACATAATGAAATGCAGACTAAAATAAAGATTTAGGCACTGCACCAATAGCAGAGCTCTGAAAAAATGAACTTCTCCTGATACAAGGTTTCAGTGTGAATTTGTTTTGGTGACATCATCGATGACGTAATGCCATATAACCGTCACGTTATGACCGCGTCCTCCCCAAAGTTTTGATGAAAATCAAATTGTCTGAAAATGTTACATCCGAAAAACATACTGTTGCTCGTATTGTGAAGCAAGAACTAAACAGTTTCATGGACAAAGATAAATGTAACTATAAGTGTATAAAAAGAATGACGCGTCAGCCCTTTAATAGCTCAGTAAAAAGTATTCATTTCTGTGCTATTAGATGACTAAAATACTTTGGAACTTGCTGTAGAAAAACAGTTTAACTCTGGGGTGATATCAGTAACTCCACTTGGCCTCAGGATGTGTCACACCACTCTGTCATTGTTTTCATATAACAGCATGCCCCTCGAGTGTTTCTATTAAACAGGTAACAAATGTTTCATCTTTATTTCTCTGATCAAAGCATCTGCACTGCTGTCACGCTAAAATCTGGCTTGCTTTCAGGTAGTCAAACCTACATTTGTACTCACTCACTCATTTGCCAAACTGCTTAATTCCACTAGCTTGTTGGGGCGGACTCATCTGACACTGGGCGAAGGCAGAGTACACCCTGAATGGCTTACTAGACCATCACAGGGTGACACACACTCACTCACACTTACACTTAGGGGCAATACGGAACTTATTCTTAGTCTTAGTCTAATGTGCATGTCTTTAGACTGTGGGAGGAAACCGGAGGACCTGGAGGAAACCCATGTAATCATGGGAGAACATGCAAACTACACAAAGAAATGCCTGAGCTCAGGACTGAAACCCAGGGCTGCCACCGTGCTGCATTGACCTACGTTCTGTCTATTACTATTATTTGGTCTTACCAACATTTAAGATCAGTATAAACAAAATAATTGTTTTATCAAAGCAAGTCTGTTCAGATTAATCAGGAAAGTGTTGGGTATTTTTATTTGTATTTTGTAGAGTATTGTGACTGTTTAGCTTCTGGTGAGCAGGGCCATGGGAAAAGGGGCAAAAATAGGGCCTAAAAATTCACCTTCCTCTCAACGAAAACATTGGCACGGAGATAACAACCGACAGCACAACGAAAGTTTCTTTTAACAGTAAAGCTTTAAAAAATTCAGTACAGTTTTTAACTGCAAAATCCTAAAGCTCTTGGCCTATACGTTCATATAAGGCATTTTCCAGTACGGTGGAGTATGACATCACAAACTAAATACAAATGCTAAACACGGGTGGAAATTCCCATGAAAATTTTTTTTTGCCTATTAGTAAAAAGAATTAACTACTCAACCATTAACGACTTGTGTAAGCGAATAATCATGTATCCAAGAGTCGAATGTGTGAAGGAGAAACAAGTTGCTGCTCTGACACACTGAAGGCTTGTGTACTCTGAGACTAATGAGAGAAGCATGTTTAGACCTGAGAGAACAGGAATGCTGGAAATGCCATGAATGATGTCACATGACCAAGGTTAAATGGGTGTTACATGGAAACATCAGATTGCAAAAAAGTGGTTTATGTTGTTTTTGAGCTTTTAAAAGTCAAACCCAGTTTCCTTTTTGTCAGTTTTATATATACATGTATATATTTTTTACCCTATCATCTTCAGACATACATATTTTAGGATCATTAAAATACTAGGTTTTAAACCGTCGTATTGATGATGGGGTGTTGTCTAATTTATTTTTGTTGTTGTTTCTATTCCAGTTCCTTATATAACGTATGTGCATGTGTGGGCTGGTAGTTCGACGGCGTCTAAGTTTAGCCGTTTTAAGTATCTGCACATGAGTTGCCAGTACTTTACCCTGTGTAACTAAATGCAGCTTGTATTTATCTTTTATATAATAAAAATTCTCTTGAGCCGGTGTTTCACACTGGGGGGAAACTGACAATTATGTGTGACCAATAACTTGTATAGTTCATACCTTTATCAGTGCTGTCATGGGTCTTGATTAGTATATACTGTACTACACATCACCAATGTAATCTGATTGGTCCTCTGTCTTGGGATTAAAATACATTATTCCTTGTGGATGATGCTTGAATCGGGTGCTCACCTGACCTGCCTTTGTAATAGTAAAAATATGTTTTTAAAAAAATAGCCTAATTAGGATTAAGCAGTTCAGAAAATGAACGAACGAAAAATCGTTTGGGTTTGGTTTTCATTATGTTTCCATGTAGTATATGCTAAAACGGATAAATAATGAGCTGCTGAATTTATATTGTGTTTAGAGTTTATATTTTTAAAACAAATACTTTTAAATGTAAAAAAATAATGAAACCCTTTTTTGTTATAAAAACTGTAGTTGCTGCCAGTGTGTAAATGTATCTGTATAGTGTGATACACACTGTGTATCAAAGAAATGCCTTCAAGTATTATGAAATGATATTTCTGTCATATTGCCCACACAGTGTCCGGTGGCCTGAATGGAGCCAGAGGACGATTCAACATTTTCTTTAGAATAAGAGTCTGAAATTTTCACCTGTAACAGTGCACTGGATGATGGAAATTTTAAGAATTCTACCTCGTAATCCATTATCTTATCTTGTATCTTTGTTTTGTAGCTTGCATCTTATTCATTCTGTTTCCTTTAATACATTCTTTACATGTTGCATATTATTGGTAGATTTTAATGTAGTTGTAATTGACACTAGAGCGAGAAAAGTCCTTAAAGGCTTAAAAAAATACTAAAACCACACCAAAAAGAGGAGTACTCATTTCTTTTTTCACTTTATTCCCAGTCATCAATAGCATTAACCTTAATCTATTGGGTTTAAATTAGGGCGCTGACTGGTCTCTGCTTTTGTGGGAGTAATAACATGGGGCATAGTTTTCCACTGTGCTGCTATAATGGCTTTTTTAATTTTCTATGTGCAGCATTTGACTCTTGGGCTTGGAATGTGCCACCTTTGGGTGTCAGGACTTATATTAACTTGCTACCTCATTTAACTCGGCATGACGGGCTCCTGCTTCTCCTGTTCGCTCTCTAACAGCTCATTCGTCTCCCATTTCTTGCAGGGCCGCTGTACAGGCAGCGTACCTGGACAGAGGCATTACTAACCCCTAACATTTCATCATATATTGGGTAAGTTGCTTGGTGAGCAGTGATGGGCAATGTATTTGTTTAATGTTCTCTGTATTGCTTGACGTCTGTTGATTAACAGCTGACGAAGCACACAGCCTGGACCCTTCTGGTATTGATTTTGAGGTTTGACTTTCGTACTGTTGGAACTGAATGTGCTGTGCTGTGCAGGATTAGGCTTCTGTATTGCAGCTGTTGCACAGCATGGCTTTTGTGTTACTACTCAGCAGTTATCTGTGATTACTGGCTAATGGTCATAAATGGAGACACAGCAATACCTTATATGGTATCACTTGTATGGAGTATCTATGTGATATTGTGCTTGTTTACTTGTTTTCATAAATAATGGGCCAAGATCAAAATCTGACAGAGTTTAAAGCAGAGCACGCTGCAAACTATGTTATGTTAAAATATCATGAGGAGGAACTGCAGGACCTTCCGTCAACACACTTAATGAAAGTTGAGAGAGTCAGAATTGTGCATCACTTCATTCCAATGTCTGTCCACACCATTTTACAATATCATAAAATAATGTTGTAAAAACTGTTTTTTATGGAAAAATAAAAAAATGTGTAGATATCAGTATAGGGAAGACTAACTGTTCAAATTAGAAACTGTACAGAGTTTTTGTAAACTCAAATTAGAAACTGTACAGAGTTTTTGTAAACTCAAAGCTTTAAAAAAATATATATATATTTCTGTATGAAAATCAACAATTTAGTAAGTTTAGCAAGTACATTTAATGCCACAAACACTATTGACTATTACATTGTGAAAGAGGTATATTGTAAAATCTGTACAAGTACTGTAAATAAAGTTTAAAGGATAATAAAGTAACCAATCAAGATACTTCAAACTTTAAATGTAGTAGAAATCAACCTGTTTTTCTTCAAAAATGTATATTTCAAGTTATGAAAAAATAAAAATCAAGTGTTAACCTAGAATACTGCAAGTACACTTTTTTTGCTAAGGTGAATTTGGTTAAATAATTAGCCGTTCTGCATTAAATAAAAAGTTGTTGTTTACCAAAAATGTTTCCGTCAAAAATAACAATGCTAATAATGAGTCCTTGTTCCTTACAGGCATCCTCATATTAATAGTTACATTAATTTCTGGAAGATCTGTGCTATGTCTTGAGAAAATTAGCAGCACCTAGCAGCCTGTAATCTAGAACAGTGTGAGCCACATCCAAACTAAACACTCAGAATGATGATAATACTATCAT